>ONZK01001176.1:0-19029 GCA_900322385.1 Pharnaceum exiguum | reverse complement strand
GGACTTAACCCATGAAGTCCCACATTCTCTATGATTATCTTCTGGAATCTTTACTAAGTTCATTAGGGACTACTAGAGCATAAACTAACCATGGACCCAATATAAAGTTGCTTTAAAGACGCGATATGATGTGCTGTGTACTCATAATTGTCTTGTGTTCTGTGGCAGAATTCATTTATAAGCTATGACTCTCTTCACAAATTAGGAATACCTCAACCAATGCAATACTTACAGGTACCTTGCATCCCAAATTCTGGTCTGATACATGCATAACTGATAACCCTGCCTTCTTTTTCCTTTAATGTCCTGTTTTGAGAATTGACAATTTGCTATGTTCAAACTTCAGTCCAGATATCCTGAAGGTATTCCTTTGGTTTCCATGTTCATTCATCCCTCCATGATTGAGATGTTAGATGCATCCGTGGAAGATGCTATCGAACGAAATAGCTGGTAAGCATTTTAACCATGTTCACATCAGTCAGTTGCAACTTTTCAGTTTTTTTTTTTTTTAAATTTCATGTAACAATCATTGGTTATTGTTGATTAATGGTAGCAGACTTGTAATATCTAAGTTGCTTTCCGAGTACATTGTTAAGCAGTTTGTTCAGAGTAACATTCACTGGGTCGAATATTTTGTAGTCACTTTTGTTGAAGGAAGCTTTGGCAGGGGTTTAGGGGATGGCTCAATGGCACATTCACATTCTACTTGTTAGAGGGTTGAAGGATTGGCACAGTGGCATGCTTGACAATCTACTGGGGAACAAAAGTCATAAAACTGGATCTAATCTCAATACCACTATGATTTATTTTTTAAGTCATGTGTGGGTAGATCAGTTAGTAAGACCTCTAAGATTTATTCCAAAGGTCCCAAGTTCTAGAGTCTCCTCTGGGCCACTAGAGGTGTTCCCAGTCTAGAACTTCAGGGCCCATGGGATAAGTCAGGCGTTGCCGGACACCAATGTTACTTAGAAGAAAGAGGACTTTTTTCCTTACTGGACAAGCATATTTATCATGTAGGAGAATACAAAATCCACATTCTGTATCTTGGGCATCACGTGTAGCCAGAGTACTCAAACCCAACTTAGTAATTTTGTTAGCCTAGTATTGTTTTGTAGCCCCCAACGCCCACACCACATACACACAAAAAGAAAAAACATACACTTTTGACTTTTGTATCTGTGTTTGGCAGCTTACTTAAGGCCATAAGCACGCCGCTAAGAAAAGAAAATATGTGGTTTAAGTATCTTACAACAGGGGTGTCATTTGATTTGAGCTGGCCAACTGTGTATCTTTCCTATACTGGCTTAAGCATCTTGTATTTGGGCCCATAGAAATACTGAGGGTGTTCTTACTTCTGATATTCTTTTGGGTAATTGCTTTTGCTGCATTAGGTCCTGATCTAGGTCCTCAATTCTTTTAGTATTTCCTTCAAAGTTTTCTCAATTATGGGGCATGGCTTGTTACTATGTACTGTAACTTCTGTGATGTCTGCATTGCATAGTTGTTTCTAAGAGAGAAATACATCAGTAAGCACTTGAACTAAACTTTGTTTATATGTTGGATGTTTAAGTTTGGTGGCTTTTTAGCTAATTTTGTCAATTGAACAAATGATCACAGCATCGATTCTCTGACAGTGCTACCCACCATATTTGGGTCGCAAGACGCGGCTAAGATTTTGAAGCTGTGCCCATCTGTTCAATCAGCAGTTAAGGTGACCACTAATACTTTGTGTCACTGGATAATTGTCCTGCACTCATGCTTCTTATCTGCGTACCTATTCTGATGGATTTACCATTGTTGGTTTTCAGTCCAACAGAGCACTTATTGTCGGTGACTCATTCTTGCTCAGTGATGGCTTTGTCAAGGTATGATATACCAACAAATGGACATAGTTAGGGGATATAAAACTATATCTCCTTTGAAACAATTTGATTATTATGTGATAAAACCAGCTGCTTACTCCCTTTTCTTTTCCACCCACTCTAGGACGTCTTCACTCGACTTGAAAAAGAAATGCAAAGTTTACCTATATCCGTATCTTCCACTGCCAGACTCAGTGATGAGAAGCAAATGACGAAGGGAAGTAAAAGTGGAAATGATTCTGGCAGGTTATCTGAAATGAATGACGATATCGATGTTGGAGGTAAACCGGAAAGAGGTTCAAAAAAGAAGAAAGGTAAATCTGCTTCTAATTCCAGGAACTCTGCGATTGAAAGTGATCTTGACGTTCAAGAATCTGTTCCCACAAAGTCCAAAAAGAATCAGAGAAAAGGCAAGGATACAGCGGTGTCAACCATTTCGGAGCCGAAAAGGTCAAAAGATGATAATGCTGGCGTGCCTTCGGAAGAGTGGATGCTTAGCAAGATTGCAACAATTGTGTCGGAGTTTGAAGAGCAAGGTTAGTTTCGGGAACCTTCTTTTGTTTGTTGGCTGAACCCCTTCTAGTTTGGGCAAAAGTCATATACACCTTTGTCTCTTGCGCCCTGTGCTTAGGTGGATTACTCTCGTACTTTGGATTGGTGTCGTTGTGTCATGATTTGACATCTAGTTTTTTTCTTCTAGGTATTGATGACCAGAAATCAATTCTCAAACCCCTGGCTGTCCATTTGCGGCCTATGCTTCTTACTTCTTGGAATGAAAGGAGAAAGGCACTCTTGGCAGAAAATTCTGATAGAATGAAATATGTGCTTGATAATTTGCAGAAGAAACTTGATGAGGTTAGCTCTATATTTCTCCTTGATAGAGTTAATTATTCTTCTGGACACTTCTTTCATCTTGTAGGATACTCTAGTTCATATTTGTGTCATCTTGGTCAGAGGTAGATCTGTTTAATAAGGTTGGTTGTTTAAACACTAGTCCATGTTTGCATGTTCAATTCCGGTCATGATTTTGTGGGTTCAAATTAGCCCAACAGATTAATTGTGCTTTTTAGATATGTAATTCCACATTACTCGATTGATGATGAGTACATTGTTTGAATATTATATGACCTTCAAGTAGGCACACTATTCTCATTGAAACATCCAAACACTTCGAACATGTAGATATTATGAAATATGAGAAAAACACCAGCAAAATTTGGTGGATTTGCACTTATCTTAAATTTAACAAATGACACATAGCTTGCTGAAGTCTGAATCTTTCCATTGTTTCATCCTTTTTAGTAATGCTTCCTGTGTCTTGAGAAAAGGTAATTGTATCACCACAGAAGCAGATCCTGGTAAAAGATTTTGAATTTATGTTGCTCAAACTTACGACCCATACAGATTCTGTTCTCTGGTCAATTCCATTTGGAATCCTTTTTTTTATTAGATGGTGTCCAGACTAATCCCATTTGGACTATTCACATCCTTTTTACATTTGTTTTCCTCGATTGATCGGGTTCAGCCGAGCTTCTTCATTTTCTTGCTAATGTTCCGTAATGCTTACAGTTCTCCTTCCGTGAATCTTTTTCCAAATTTCCTTGCAGTCTTACTTAAACATGCAGCTCTATGAAAAAGCATTGGACCTGTTCGAAGATGACCAAGCAACCTCTGTGGGTACCCTGTCCTCCTACACTTATTGTAGTTGTTTTGGATATCAGTGATGTTCTGTCTGAATGAGTGTGTTCCTTTTCCCCTGGCCTTTATTTACAGGTTGTCTTACACAGACATTTGCTGAGAACTACCGGAGCTGCCGTTGTTGACATGTTTTTATATAACATGGTATGGTTGTAAAAGACCTTAAAAGCTTTTGATTGTCCTGTGCTGGTTGTCTCATGGCTTATCAAGAATACTCACTTACCAAACTTTTACTCTTTAGGATGTTTACAACAAATTGAAGAATGGCATTGCTGTGGAAGAATCTCAAAATCCCATTTCCCTCAGCTCTGGGGAAAGGAATTCTCTTGTATTTGACTTTTCCTTTTGGGTTTGATGTGCCTTAAGGTTGTTTGGATATAGCATTTGATAAAGCATGTGACCTAAACATCTGCTTCCTGTAGGCAAAGAGTTTGCGCGGCTCTCTTTCAGTAAAGGCAACAGCTATGCTGGAAACTCTAGAAGCAAAGGTTGATGGGTAACTTTGTGAATGCATTCCCTTTATTGCGCATTTTTCTTTTCTTTTTGCTAAACTATTTCTCTTTGTTACATTTGGTTAGTCCTTATTGTTTTCCCTTTGGAATTAGATTTTTTATTGTCTGAATATCTGGACAAACTTTTCTGGTCTTCCCCAGCTAATCAAGTCAGTAGAACTTAGTGTGTGGAAATTTATGTATCTTTTTTGATTGTTGTTCTTTATCTGATTAAAGATACTCAATAATTTCACTTGTTACAGCGAGTGGATAATTTCTTGGCAGCTTTGGCAGCAGTTGCAGAAGAAAGGTAATTTTCATCTTCACCCTCACCTCAGCTCACCCAATTTTACTACACACACAAAAAGACAAAAAAGAACTCTGGAATCATGATTAAGTTACGAGTAGCTGCAACTCTTTCTGAACATGAAGTTGTTCTTATTGGCTCTACTGTACTGAAACTAATATTCTGGTACATGCACTTGTCTGTTATTTTCACAGTGGTTTATTTCTGAAGAAGCTTGATAAGAAGTCGGAGAAGATGCTTTTAAATTCATATCGCAAGGTACCTTTTGCACTTTTGATACCCTTTGTCCTCATCATTTTGTTATCTGCTCGTCCTCCCTCTTTCAGCTGGTTTTGGACTGGCTAAACCTCATTTTCTTCAATTGCCCTTTCATTGAGTGAAGTGTGTGACTCATAATCCTCAAAACTTGTTTGAATGGCGTATTTACTATATTGGAGTCCCATCACAGCTCACTTTAACCTGCCTGCCCCAAGGTTTGAACCTGTATTATGTAAACTATGAGAAATCAAGGAAAAGTCTGTGAGGCAAACCACTTGGAACCTAGCTGGGGCAACACTAGCCTCCTAGCTTGATATATTGGATTTGCTTTTACATCTCAGGCTACTGTCAGTAAACTGAAATTTTGGTCTGAGTGAAGCAAACGATTCTAATGACAAAATCCTTATTTCGTAACTGTCTATAAAGCAATGAATAATCTTGAAGTCCTTCTCCTGAAACCAGATAAAGGCCACCTGTGCGGTGGATGTTTGGGACTCTTCATGGTGGAAGAAACTCAATGGACCCTTCGCCAAAACCACTAGTTCATGGCTTAGAGGAGCCCTGTCACCGACAATGTAATAATGTGATGAGAGAACAAGTGTCATGAACTGACCAATTGGTCAAACGCACCCATAATTCAAAGACATGCTTGTTCTGTATCTTTACCTGAGCTGTTGTACAATGTTATCTTTGTATAGTTATAACAAAACATAGGTTGGAAAATTGTCCGGTTGGATTTTTAACTGTGTGCTTTGCAATGGATTTCCAGGATCTTGCGTCTGAGGTATCAATTGAAACAGATTCAGTATCACTGCTTCCAAAAGTTGTGTCTTTGCTTTATTTGAAGGTATGTCACTACTGACTGCTTAAATTTTCGTTTATATGTATAGCTTCTTCCTTCTTACAAGGATTTTAAGTTTGCCTGTTGAATTATTTTGCTTATAGGTCCATAACAAAGCTCTTCAGGCTCCAGGAAGGGCCATGTCTGCTGCTGTTACTCGTTTAAAGGTAATGCAAAATATTTTGAAATGTGAAATCTTGTGGTGTAGTCGGAGATTGATTTTGAAACTTCCTAGCGTTGTTGAACTTGAAAAACGGATTCATTTGAACATATGATGGACCATTGCTTGGTAGCTTGACTGGTTGACCAAGCTTCCATTGCAGAATATTATGTTTATCTCATCCTGATTAATTTCTAAGAGGCTTGGTGAATTAAATGTTTTTTTTTAGAAAAAAAAATCTGTATGTTGTACTGGTTGATTGACCTGAAGCAGTGTCCTGTAGATCTCTATATCTTGGAACAAAAGTCAATCCATTACAGTGGAATAGTGGATGTTTTTTTTATATTAACATTTTCGATGTCATTTTTCATTTTTTTCTGTGTATGCCCATTTTTAACTGAAGTTCTGTGTCATGCTGTGCTCCCTCTCCTTTTCTGTTCTATTTTTCTTTTTGTCTTTTTTCTTTTGGTTCTCTCTTGATGAAAATAACTAGCTAGGGGGGCTCTCGTTACACCCAACATTTCCTCAATTAAGATTTTGTTTTCTTTCTTGTGTTTCTTGAATTAAAGACTAAGACACATACTAATGATTCCATGATTCTCTTTGAAACTGAAATTTGGCACACGTACTAAGTTGTACAGTGTAGCAAATAATGCAGCCACTGCTTTTGAATTTGTCTTTGTATTTCCAGGGTAAGGTAGAGGAAGCAGCGTACCATACCCTAATGGACTATCATTCAGCAACTGTCACTCTTCTGCAATTGATGGCAGCTGCCCCCAATGATGTGAGTGCTCCCCCTACCCCAATGAATTTGGCTTATCGCAGTTCGTAGCTAATACTGCAGTAGTCTTTTGCATGTTGAATGTACTGTCTGCTCGTTTTAGGATCTGCATTAGTATTATGGTTCTGTCAATTCAGTGTTCTACTGAGAGGTGTTACTGTTAAAGTTAAACTGTTCATTACATTACCAAAGTCCGCTAGGTGTTTTTGTGCTGAGATAAGTACTGGGATTGTGTTGTTTGCTTTTGCAAAATGTTCACTCATTCTGCCATGAAATTGGTTTCCTTTATCTATGGGCACATATTCATGGTCGTTTTTATATCTTATCAGGAAGATGAGTGTGCTTCAGATAGAATTACATCGAAGAGGGAGTTTCTTGAGAGTCTAATCCCTGCTCTTAAAAGTTCAGTTTTGGGAAATTCACCCCCTCAGGATGCTAGTTAAACCACTTGAAAAGATCTCACGGTCATAGCATGTGGAATTCGAGGAAAACATGGCAGATTCTGAATATAGCGAAAGATCTGCTGCAGTTGGGCAATAGACGAGGTTTTATGCCCATGTTAGAATTGTAGTTTATACAGAACTGGGGGAACAAAAAGTTGTATACAAAAACCACTGATGTTGAGGTACAGGGTGATAATGTGATCTCCATTTGCCTCTTTCTCCTCCCAGAAATTTTGTAAAACAGTAGTTGTAGGATCTAGTACACATCTGAATGTGTGATATCCAAATAAAGGGAACAAAATTCTTGGTTTCTCTGTCGGCTGTTGCAGGTGTAGAGCATTGTCGTTTCTACTTTCCATTACTGTATGATATATTTGTGTTCATTTGTTTACTGTAAGTCTGTAACTGACTGGTAGTCTCTGAGTGAAACAACGTCTACGTACCGAGAAACCACAATCCCAGACAAAAGCTTTGGTCTGTAAAAAAAAAACTGAGCATTACTCACTTCACCTACAAGTGACATAAATTTGGACATAACGTCGAACATGATAGCTGAACATTGATGAACAACTTTCATCACAACTCAAAACTATATGCTGATGATTGGCCCAAGACAAAGGAGCACAATATTACAATTATTGGCTAGTAACAAACATTATCTGTAGGGCATCCATTGAGCTGAAATCAGGAAGCACTCCTGACTTATCATAACCAGCTACAAATCTGCGAGACAGTTTGAAAAAGGAAATTTGTAAACAACATTTGTAACAAATTAAATGGACTTCCCTGTTGGGAAAAAGGGAAAAGAAACGAGAAAAGCGTGACAAAGGACTGAAGGAGACTAGCCAGGAGAATGCCTAAGCTAGTGTCACGTCTTTTGTCAAAGACTATTTGCCAGGATATTACATTGGCCACAATCATATCTTTTGGCAAAGAGTCACCAAATCACGTTTTTGAAGACTATTTGCCAGCAAAATTTGCAAAGAGGAAAACGATGGCCATGCGGCCTTTAGAAGTTTCCTGGCATAAAAGTCTGAAAAATGGGGGAAAAAAACGTGGAAACAGTTTCCATGCATATCCACATGATATAGCACATTTTAAACCAATGTCACTGGTACAATGGGAAAAAATATAAAGGAGACAAAGAGCTACATATCAGAAGGACTTGCATAGTCATGAAATCAGGAGCTGGGAAGAAAGTTTGTGTGACAGGAGCATCAGGTTACGTAGCTTCATGGGTCGTCAAGCTCTTGCTCGAGCGAGGCTACACTGTTAATGCCACTGTCCGCAGCCTAAGTAGGTTACCCTGTTCAGAAATTTGCATTTAATTTACATGTGTATTTCAGTATTTGCTATGGGCATTGATTGATAGTGGCTATTAATTTTCTGATATATACAGAGGATCCATCAAAGACAGAACACTTGCTTTCCCTGGATGGAGCCAAGGAGAGACTTCACTTGTTCGAAGCAAACCTGTTGGAAGAAGGTTCATTTGACACAGCTATCAATGGCTGTGATGGTGTTTTCCATACTGCATCTCCTGTTATTGATGAATCCGCGAATCCTCAAGTAACTTCCTGCAAAACAGTTGTAGACTTGTAGCCTTGTGAAAACCTTTAAAAGTTGGCCAAGGCATAAAAGATTAAGGTTTTATATAGTGGAAGTGTTGGCATGGCCTAGTTTTTTTTTTCATATAAAATTGCACAGAGAATGCATGCGTCTAGACCATCATCTGATATCACATGGTTAGCACCAGCCTTACTAGTTGGACGCCAGCTGAGTGTTTTAAGGAACAACAAGATTGTTGGTCTGACTTGCACCAGAATTACTGTGCCGTAAAAATCAGTTAGCAACTTAGCATATAGTATGATTATATATATACATGAGACTGGGGCTTATACTCTACTTCATTCTGAAACAGCTTAGATACTCAATTAGCAGAAACTAAATAGGTTGATATATCCTGTTCATTTCAGGTTGATATAGTTGATCCAGCTGTGAACGGAACATTGAACGTTCTAGCCTCCTGTGCAAAAGTTCCATCAGTGAAACGAGTGGTTTTCACATCTTCAACCTCTGCGGTTCTGAACTGTGGTAGAGCTTTAACTGAAGAGACAGTAGTGGATGAGACTTGGTTTTCGACACTTGAAGGTTGTGACGCTTTCCCATGGGTGGGTATGCTAAACCTTATAAAACTATCTATCAAAATATTGTTACTTCATTTGACAAACAGAAGGTTTTAGGAAGAAAGCTTAACAGAAATGGTGTTTGCCTTTATTTTTGTTCTTCCCCTTCTCCGATCCTTTCGATGAATACAGAAATGGTACAACGTCTCCAAAACGTTGGCAGAAGAAGCTGCATGGAAATTCGTCAAAGAGAATGGCATGGACATGATATCAATAAATCCAGCCTTTGTAATCGGTCCTTTGTTACAGCCAATACTCAACTCATCGTCAGTCTTTGTTCTAAGCCTAATTAATGGTATCAATAACGAACCTGACATCTTGGTTTTAAGTTTATTAATTTATAAATAGACACACTTTAGAGGAGTTCATTAATCGCTTAAGATATTTGGTTGTGGAACTAGGGTCAGAAACATATCCAAATGTGAGCACAGGGATCGTTCACGTCAAGGATGTTGCTGAAGCACATATTCGAGGATTCGAGATTCCTTCAGCTAATGGCAGATACATCCTGTGTGAATCTGTGGTTCATTTTGCAACGGTTGTTAAGATCATCCGCCAGCTTTACCCTGATCTTAAACTCCCAAACAAGTAAGTTCTTCTTTGTTCAGAAAGGTAGTTTCCGTTTTGACCTGTATTGCTGTATTTTCCTTGATTTTACCTAGTGTCTGATACAAAGTCACATGTTTTCAGGTGCATGGATGACAAGCCTTTTGAACCAATTTACAAGGTGTCAAAAGAGAAAGCTAAAAGCTTAGGCATCGATTACATTCCTCTGGTAATTGGTCTGAAGGAAACCGTTGAAAGCTTGAAGGAGAAATTCATCAATGTTTAGTAGGTTCTATAAGTCATTGTTGATACACCGGTTGGTTTAATTCACAGTTGTATTCATACTTTAACTACTGTAATAAGCAGCTAGTTGAGATAAAATGACAAAGTGCTTTGATCAACTGAAGTTACCAAATTAAGGAATGAACGATCCCTTCAATGATATGCAACAATGTAATACACTTTCATGACCAAGGCTAGGGGGTGATTTAATAGTACACATTCACTAGCATTTATCTGGAAAACATGACTACTTGTCCTTTAAATAGATACTCCTAGCATTTATCTGGAGGTCCATTTTGATAGCTTAAGTTCTGGATGTTATAATTTTACTTGTGCTGTCATTAGAAGAATCAATTTGAGCAACATACATGTTAGATGTAATACTACTCAACAAGCGTATTCATTTTTGGTTTGTTTTGTTTGTTGAAGTTAAATACGTGCAGCAATTAGACCATTATCTTTGTCCGAGAATACAAGTAGCGCACAAAGCCTAAGAGGCTAAGAAGAAATTAAATGCTTAGTTAGAAAGTTACTTTCCAGTAGATCGAGTATATCATCTGCAAAAGAGGTAAAGCAATAGTCTGTGTCCCTTGCACTTCAAAGTCATTTTCATGCCACAAAGTGTTTATTTAGAAAGCATTATTTCATTTACTACCTCCTTCAAGGCTTCACCTAAAGTTAGTTATTGATTCATCTTTCTAATGGTAGCTATCAAGTGAACGACCACTTTGAAGGAGGAGCCGAGAGAGGAAGGATTAGTAACAATAATCCCATATTTCCAAATTCAATCAAAAATTCTAGTGATAAATCATATAACTGAAACATCTAACTGCCAAACGTGGGGGAATTTTAGTCACGTACGTTCAAGAAGATTTGCTTAGTTGGATAAAAAAAATTCCAGTGTTAAAAGTTCCGCACGCAATGAGGCAAAATATAATTGGTCTGCATTCTGCAGCCTGCCAAAGTGATCTAATAGTTCACAATCACAGTCACTTTCATGCCTTAAAATGAGAGGTCACAGCGTTTAGCATCTCCTACACCACTAATAGTTTATGTTACTATCGGAAACTAGCTAGTGGTGTTGGTGTTATTGATGTACAAGGAAGTACATTTAGTTTGTAGTAAAGGGACAAAGAACACAGAAAAGAGTGACAACAAAGACTAGCGGACTTGCAGAGTCATGGAATCTGGAGCAGGGAAGAAGGTTTGTGTGACCGGAGCATCAGGTTACATTGCCTCGTGGGTCGTCAAGTTCTTGCTTGAGAGAGGCTACACTGTTAATGCCACTGTCCGCAGCCTAAGTAGGTTTCCTTCTTCAAATATTTGCATTTACATATATATATATATATATATATATATGCTTCTAGGAGGAAGTGGCTAATAAGTTTGCTGCAACATTTACAGAGGATCCATCAAAGACAGACCACTTACTTTCTCTTGATGGAGCCAAGGAGAGACTTCAGTTGTTCGAAGCACACCTGTTGGAAAATGGTTCATTTGACGCTGCTATCAACGGATGTGATGGTGTATTCCACACCGCGTCTCCTGCTATAGGCTATTCCCCGAATCCTCAGGTTAATGTTCCTGCAGCTTTTACTTAGTATTGTGGGAGGCATAAGAAAACTAGCCAAGGTTTCACAAAAATGTTAATTTCACTAGATGAAAGAATTGACATAGCTTGGTAATTATGGTCTATGGAGATGGAACATACATGGAATGACATTAGTCTTTTATCTGATATTACAAGAATAGCAGTGGTTACTCTAGACCAGCTGATTGTTCTAAGGTTTAACAAGAATATTGGTGTGACTAATACTTACACTTATTACACAGCATATATATATATATTATATACAAATTTTAGTCGTTTCATTTCAGGTTGATATAGTTGATCCAGCGGTGAAGGGAACATTGAACGTCCTAGTCTCCTGTGCAAAAGTTCCATCAGTGAAAAGAGTGGTTCTGACATCTTCAACCGTAGCGGTTGTAAATTGTGGAAGACCTCTAACTGAAGAAACAATAGTGGATGAGACTTGGTTTTCTACTCCTGAAGGTTGTCAGGGGCTATGGGTGCGTATATATACTAAGCCTTATGGACTTATGGTCTCAAGTCTCTACTAAAGATTTGACAATTAGAAACATTTCAAGGAAGAAAGCTAGTCTTAAATCTTATTCATAGTTTTCATTTCTCCTGAAACACCTGTGAGAAGTTATTATCTGAGTCATGATGACAGAGTTGTTGTTTTCCTTCTTTCTTTTCCTCCCTTGATGAACACAGAAGTGGTATGACCTCTCCAAAACTATGGCAGAAGAAGCTGCGTGGAAATTCGCAACGGAGAATGGCCTGGACTTGGTATCAATGAATCCAGCCTTCGTAGTCGGTCCCTTGTTACAGCCAACACTAAACGGTTCTTCATCCCTTATTTATAATCTTATCAATGGTTAGAACTTAGAACTCATCATGTTTATTTTTTTCCTGATTTATTGTCTTAGAGTGCAACATATATAGTGAGAATCATATTCATCACTGTTATTCGGAGTTGCGATTTTGTTATGAAACGTTACTATACAGGGTCAGAGACGTACCCCAATTTCAGCATGGGGTTCGTTCATATCAAGGATGTTGCTGAAGCACATATTCTAGCGTTTGAGATTCCTTCAGCCAATGGAAGATACATCTTGAGTGAAACTGTAGCTCATCTTTCGGATGTGGTGAAGATCCTAGGAGAGTTATATCCTGATCTAAAACTCCCTGACAAGTAAGCTGTTCTTATTTGTTAGGGGATTACCTTGATTTGACTTCCCTTACCGGTTTGATGCAAATACCTTTTTCTTATTTTGCATTCATCAGGTGCATGGATGACAATGCATTCATGCCAAGTTACAAGTTCTCAAAAGAGAGAGCAGAAAGCTTAGGCATACATTACATTCCCCTGAAGACGGGTTTGACGGAAATGGTTGAAAGCCTAAAGGAAAAGTTCATCAATGTTTAATAGGTCACTATGAGTAACTATCGATACTGTAGCCTGTAAGGCCATATTGGATTAACGTTTATGTACACAAACTCTAAGCGGCTATGAGAGTAGTTAACATCCTCAATTCCTCATAAGTCATAACTAAAATACATTGACCAATTATTGAATTATACAACGTTTGAATTAATATCTATTTATGAATAATTGAAAATATATTCTTGATTATGATCCTCAAATAATATACGGAGTATTTGATACCCTGAATTGACAATTTGGTCAACTTTGTGACTATGGGAGAACGTATAAATTCTGCAAAGGTGTAAAACAAAAAGGAAAAAAATGGAGCCACGCACTGATAGCCGAGGCAAAGGCTGCGGTGTGTACGTATAAATCAGCAGAGAGGTGAGTACAACAAAAACAAAAAATGTCTACTGTCCTGGCAAAGTCTTCAGTGTTCACATCCGTCACTTTCATAGTATCATGCCATATGTAAAAGGTCAAGACGTGGAGTATTTTCGACACCAGTCTATTGTTTGTCAAAACTAGTGGTGTTTGTGTTATTGATGTAGACACATCTATTTCGTTGTCATTCTTTAAACAACATCAGTAAACAACTAACAATGGGACTTCCCTGGCAAAAGGAAAAAGAAAAGAGAGAAACAAAAAACGTGACTCAGGAGATTAGGAGAACTAATTAGCTTGCAGAGTCATGAAATCAGGAGCTGGGAAGAAAGTTTGTGTGACCGGAGCATCAGGTTACATTGCCTCATGGCTAGTCAAGCTCTTGCTCGAACGAGGATACAATGTTAACGCCACTGTCCGCAGCCTAAGTAGGTTCCCTGAATTTTCAGAAATTTGCATTGGCATACATATTTTGCTAGGCGGCTTAATTATTGTTGATAGTAATTTGGTTGCGACTTCTCTGAGTAATGTTTTGCTTATTTATGCAGAGGATCCATCAAAGACAGAACACTTACTTGCACTAGATGGAGCTGAGGAGAGACTTCACTTGTTCGAAGCGAACCTGTTGGAAGAAGGTTCATTTGACACAGCTATTAGTGGCTGTGATGGTGTTTTCCATACTGCATCTCCTGTTATTGGTAATTCCCCGAATCCTCAGGTAAGTTACTTCCAGCAAAACAGTTGTAGCATAGTGCAAAGCATAAGAAAGTTTCCAAGGTAATGCCATATAGGAACATCTGATATCATATGATTAGCCGGGGCTATTCTAGGCTAGCTAAGGATTTTATGTATCAACAAGAATGTAAGTCTGACTTTCACTATAGGAATTGAAAGCTAGCATATATATTATACTGGAATACTCTACTGAAACTGAGATGCTTCAGCAGCAGACACTTCATATATTGATGTATCCTGTCTATTTCAGGAAGATATACTTGACCCGGCTGTGAAAGGAACATTGAACGTTCTAGTGTCCTGCGCAAAAGTTCCGTTGGTGAGAAGAGTGGTTCTGACATCTTCAGCCGCAGCGGTTGACAATTGTGGTAGAGCTCTAAATGAAGAGACAATAGTGGATGAGACTTGGTTTTCTACACCGGAAGGCTGTGAGGGGCCAATGGTGCGTATATATGCTATGCCTTATGGTCTCAAGTCTCAACTATTAATTTGGCAAAGAGAAAGATATCATATCAGAAAGAAAGCTAGTTCAATCATAGTTTTCATTCATTTTTGTATTTCTGTTTCCTCCCTTGTTGAACACAGAAGTGGTATGACCTCTCCAAAACCTTGGCAGAAGAAGCTGCATGGAAATTCGCCAAAGAGAATGCAATGGACTTGGTTTCAATGAATCCAGCCGTTGTAATAGGTCCCTTGATACAACCAACACTCAACACTTCTTCAGCATTTATTTATAAACTACTGAATGGTCAGAACTCATCATCTTTCCTATTCCCAATTTTATGTTGTAAAGTGGATACATTGTGAGGGTTAATTATATTCATCAACCATGATTTTGAGTTGCCATTTTATTATGATTCAATACTATTGCAGGGTCAGAGACATATCCAAATTTCACCATGGGATATGTTCATGTGAAGGATGTTGCTGAAGCACATATTCGAGCATTTGAGATTCCTTCGGCCAATGGGAGATACCTTTTAAGTGAATCTGTAGTTCATGCTTCTGAAATAGTGAAGATCCTAGGCGAGCTATATCCTGATCTCAAGCTCCCTAACAAGTAAGCTACTGTTCTTGCATTTTTGGTTTCCCACTTTCCCCTTATTGTTTGGAAGCAAATAACTTGTTTTCTTCTTCTTTATTTTCCCAGGTGCATGGATGACAATGCATTATTGCCTACTTACAAGTTCTCAAAAGAGAAAGCTAAAAGCTTGGGCATTGAATTTATTCCCCTGAAGATAAGCCTAAAGGAGACTGTTGAAAGCCTGAAGGAGAAATCCCTCAATGTTTAGTAGATAGGTCCCTATCTATAGGCTACCAGTCTACAACTAATTAACTACTATGGATACACATTTTGTACTAGTACTCTCAGCTGAGGAAGAACAAAAAAAGTGTTCTTCCCATTACTGAAGTTGCCTTAGGACTACCTCCCAACAACGATATGCAATAGTGTAATTTCTGATGAAGGAATAACTACACTCCAAAGCGTGCAATTGTCCTTTGATTGAAAACTACTACTCCTTTCAAGGCTCTGCCTAAAGTTTTAGAGTCTTACAGATTGGACTTTGTACTTTGTAATTGTGGGTTATCAAGTAAACGACCAAATGAAATTTGGAGCAAAGAACTAAGGGGGGATCATCCTAGTTTAGATTACCATCTGAAAGTCTGAATATCTGATAATTCCTTATCCAAACACAGGGTGAAAAGGAAGAGAATTCTCATCCTAAAAATGAAGAAAGAAAAAAGAAACAGAGAAAATTCATTAACGGTCTTGGGTGCTCCCTTGATAAGGTTAAACTTACCTCAAAAATATGAAGAAAGAACAAAAAAGAATTGCAACGTGGAGATGGTGGACTCTCCAATTTCCTACACATCACGTCCACAAACCACAATCTTGATTGTCAAAAACTAGTGGTGTTTGTGTCATTGATGATGTAGCACATCTATTTTGTTGACATGTTCTAATCAACATTTGTTCTCTTGTGACAAATAAGGTACTTCCATAGAAAAGAACAAACAGAAAAAAATTGTGACAACTGAGACAAGGGGGCCTTGCAAGAGTCATGGAGTCAGGAGCTGGAAAGAAAGTTTGTGTGACCGGAGCATCAGGTTACATTGCCTCGTGGGTCGTCAAGCTCTTGCTCGAGCGAGGTTACACTGTTAATGCCACTGTCCGCAGCCTTAGTAGGTTCCCATCCCATGCTATGATATTTGTATTTGGAAGATTGATTGTTGTAACTAATTCAAGTGATGGTTTTGTTAATGTCATATACAGAGGATCCGTCAAAGACAGAACACTTGCTTGCTCTGGATGGAGCCAAGGAGAGACTTCACTTGTTCGAAGCAAACCTGTTGGAAGAAGGTTCATTTGACAAAGCTATCAATGGCTGTGATGGTGTTTTTCATACCGCATCTCCCGTTATGCTTGATACCCCAAATCCGCAGGTAAGTAAAATACAGTAGTTGTAGCATAGTGTAAAGCATGAGAAATTGGGCCAAGGCTTGATAAATGCTACGAATAGGTTTCAGATAATGGAAATGTTTGGCATGGACTTTATTTTTTTGATAATATACTGTAAGGACCTACATCTGATCAATTGATCATCTTACATGATTGTGTTTGGAGGATCAGCAAGATTGTTGGTCTAACTGTCACCAAATAAACTATGTGGTGGGTTGATATAGAGAGCTGGCATATTAGACAGGGATACTCCTGTTCTGCAACTTAGGTACATCAATAGCAGAAACTTCATATGTAGTTTTATTCTGTTCATTCCAGGCAGATATAGTTGATCCAGCTGTGAAGGGAACACTCAACGCTCTAGCCTCTTGTGCAAAAGCTTCATCAGTGAAAAGAGTGGTTCTGACATCTTCAACCGCAGCGGTTACGAACACTGGTAGAGCTCTAACTAAAGAGACAATTGTGGATGAAACTTGGTTTTCGACACCCGAAGCTTGTGAGGGGCCATGGGTACGTATGCTAACATGCTAAGCCTTACAGTCACAAGTATTTTTGATTTGGAAAACGAGTTTTTTTGTTCACCTTTTCGCAACTGAGATGAGAAGCTAATTAAGTCAATACATTTGAGTGTAATAACCGAGCTACTTTTTTTCCTTACGATGTTTTACTCTTTCTTTCTTTGATGAACACAGAAATGGTACCAAATCTCCAAAACCTTGGCAGAAGAGGCTGCATGGAAATTCGTCAAAGAGAATGGTATAGACATGGTATCAATAAATCCAGCCCTAGTACTAGGTCCCGTGTTACAGCCAATACTCACTTCTTCTCCAGGCTTCTTTTATAGCCTAATTAATGGTATGAACCCGACATCTTGCTTGTAAATTAATGTATTTATAGAAACATTTTGAGGAGTTTATTTGTTGCTCAGATCATGATTTTTGGTTTCGATTGTGTGCTATATATACTAGGGTCAGAAACATATCCAAATGTGAGCGTAGGGATCGTCCATGTGAAGGATGTTGCTGAAGCACATATTCGAGCATTTGAGATTCCTTCGGCTTCGGGGAGATACATCCTGTGTGAATCTGTGGTTCATTGTGCTGATATAGTGAAGATCTTACAGGAGCTTTTTCCTGATCTCAAACTCCCTAACAAGTAAATTCTCGTTGTCCTGAAAAGTTGTTCCCTAGCTATTACGTACCTGTGGCTTCCTTGCTTTACATGGTTAGCTTATACAAATGTGAAACTCCCTCTTTCAGGTGCATGGATGACAAACCTTTGATGCCAACGTACAAGGTGTCTAAACAAAAAGTCAGTGAAGACTTAGGCATCGATTATATTCCCCTGAAAATGGGCCTCAAGGAAGCTGTTGAAAGCTTGAGGGAGAAGTTCATCAATGTTTAATAGTATAGCTGCATAGGTTCCTCCGTTCCTGCACCCGGATTGTTTTAAATCACATTTAGTTTGTACTATACTTGAGGCGACTATGTGGAATAAAAAGATTAAAATGTGTTCTTTAATAGAATTAAGCTACCGTTCCAATTCCAACTATAATAGGCAAGGTGCGTGTATGCCATATAAGTTCATGAACAAGGAATTACTAATAGATGGCAAGTACTCAGCAATATATACGCGCGTTTATGTATGAAGAATACGTTCAATGTCACTAGCTAATCCCCTGCGTTTATATATATAGAACTGTAGAAGATGGTTCATTTGACGGTGCTATAGATGGATTTGATGGTAAACGGCGTCCTAAATTGTGAAAGAGGGTATTGGCAATCCTGAATAAAAAGAGTAGTCACAATTTTATCAAGACGTTTGATAAGAAATTAAGAACTGCTAAGTGCGAGCACATGGTCAATTGTCAAATATTTAATTTAACGAACTAATGATCTTGACGATGTCACATCTCCACAGTACATTCAAGAAAAGGCCAAATAAACCATTTTTCGATCATTTCGCTATCCACAATTCCAAAACTAGTGGCCTTTGTGTTGCTGATGTAGCTTTTATTGTCACGATGTGGCTATGATGAATTACGGGTACATCCATCGTTTTATCCACAATTTTATTATATTCTTTTAACGAACAATAATAAAATTGTGACTAAGGGATATCCCCCAGGGGAAAAGAGAAACATAGTAATACAACAAGACTAAACTTTGGAATATCAAGAAGACTTGCGGGCAGATCAGCCATGCTGTCTGGATCAGGAAAGAAAGTCTGCGTGACTGGAGCATCAGGGTACATAGCGTCGTGGATTGTCAAGCTCTTGCTCGAACGAGGCTACACTGTTAACGCGACTGTCCGCAGCCTAAGTAAGTTTCCATTCTGAAAATCTGCATTTGCACATATGTATATACTGCTTCGGGGATCGCTAGCTAAGTTTCTAATTGTTCTTTGTAAATGTAGCACTCAAATTTAGCTTAATGTCATGTTCTGTACTACTGTGGGAGAAGTTGATCGAATTACAACTTCAAAAATGTTGCGGAAATGTGGTGGTTGGCCCAGGATCGGGGCTTGTTTAACCGGGTTAGTAATTTGATAAAGGAAATAGAGGTAAATAAAGTGGCAAAATAACACACAAGATTTAAGTGG
>ONZK01001175.1:21556-52112 GCA_900322385.1 Pharnaceum exiguum | reverse complement strand
CTATCCCAATCCTATCCCAATCCCATGTAACAAACGAGGGATTATTATATTCCCTCCTTTAATCCCAATCCCCATAAACTAATCCCAATCCCAACTAATAATCCCAATCATACTCATCCCCTCTACCAAACGAGCCGTTATGGTCCTATGATTTATTGATTTTTGAGACAAGGATAGGATATTTTCCAAAAAGGTAAATACATAGAGAAACTATTTCTGGTTTGCCAAATCAAATTAAAAATACACTAAAAAGTCCAATTAAATTGATTAACTTTATAACCTTACCGTGGGCATCAATTATGAAAGAACAAATCCGATATCATTATTGCACTCCAACATATGCGACCTTAATCGTCATTACAATTTGATTTTTATAGAAGCGTTGAAGGACCATTTGCATAACCTCCATATAAAATGAGGCGAGCTAATTCACCACCTACGTCGCCAGCATCTTTGACAGTGTAGAGATTTGAACAGCTTGTAGACTTTCTCGTAGTAGGGGGGATTACGTTGTGAAAACTTTCATCAACAATTGTGACTTTTGCGAAGGACGCCGCCCGTTTACTATCATAGTCAGCAAGTAAACCGCTGCCCATTTGTGGTGGGAGGACTTTTTGCACCAGGGTCACTAATTTCTCCTCCCCATTCTACTTGGTTCGCAAAATCTGCCAAAGTTGTAAACAAATTTTTTGGCCAGTATCCAACATTGTGTTTGACATTACCTACTGTCACTGATAGCCACCAATTTCCATCATCTGTATGCTGTAAATATATCGTAGCCAAGAATAATTAATAATTGCAATAATCTAACGGATCATGACTTGATTTTCCTCTCTCAGTGCGACATTATGGAGGCATATAATGCAATGTTTACCTTGTCGATAGATATGTCCCAAGTGTGCTGTTCTCCACCGATAACAGAATATTTGTCAGGCGTTGATCCTAGGGCCACGCCTTGGGGAGCTTGAACAAATCCAGGACATTGTAAATTTATACACCCTGCTTGCCCAGCCTATTATTTTTTCAAATTCAGTAAACATATAATTATATACAGAATAATTGATAAGTCAAATGATTTACCACAGTTACTAGCAGACCTTACCGTGAACCTTGCATAAAGGTGGGCCTCGTCGTCCTGAAATACTGCATGGTTCACCTAAGGAACAAACATAATACGTTGTTAACCCAACCATACATACGTATCAGCAGACAACATGTTATTTTGGTTGTGCTCAATTCTCAGGAACTAATAGCTAGATATTTAGTTTTTCCAAGAATAGTTCTTTAAAACAAATGATTTTCGAAGAACGATGTGCTATATCAATCTGTATCTTATTAACACAACATGCATGATCATGCCATGTGCTACTTTCTTCATTCATACAGTACTACTTGTTAAACTTTCATCTTCTGAAACTGTAGACTTTTTTTAGTAAGTTTTTGATAATCGCAAGTATGTAAAATGCTTATTCTATTAGCATTTTTGGAATAAGCAATTTGGGCCATCCATAAACAACTCTTTACTAAACACCCCATATTATTAGTAAGTTCCTCTAGTCAAGAACTAATAATTGTAAAAGAAAATTCTAATTACTAATATTACCTACACTTTTTTTTTTGTCTTCATTCACTTTGACAAACCACCTTATATATTTTCCTAAAGAGTATTGATTTAGGTGTGTTTTAATTTGGTCGGCTGGAAAAACAAAGATGCTAAACTGAACTGAACTTAAAAAAAAACTGAAGGCAGTTAAAATTATAACCAAAACTGAACTGAACTAAAATGAAAAAAACTAAACTGAAATACTACCGACGAACAAAACACAACCTTATAGTTGATAGAGTAAATTATTAGAGAATTAACTAACCATCCATCCAGCTTCAAGACTGTCAGCTCCATGGGAGAGTTTAATACGTGCAGCGGACCATTGGTCACCCTGTACCGTAGGTTGATAAATGCTTAATTCCGCGTTTGATCCGAAATACTTTGCATCGAATTCACTAGTTTCGACTACAGCAACCTGCAATGACAAATAGTTATCAACGTTGGAAATACAATTTATATCCAATTCTTTGTTTTTTTGTGTCTAAGTTTATGCCCAATTCTTTACCCCAATCCTAGTACATAAATTCCATGTCAAATTCCTGGAAATCTGGCCACCTCGTTTTCAATTTACTTTAATTTATTGTTGTTTTAGCCACTCATTGTCATTCACTCTTATTCTTTATTCATGGGGATGGAAAGGAGAAAATCTTAAAATATTATCCGATTTATTTTGTTCATGTGATTTTAAGTCGGTCAAACGAAACTATAAAAACAAGGTTTAAGGAAGACATAAAACTGAGATTTTTGTTCAGCTTTCTCTCTTCATGTATGTGTATCCCATCAAAAAAAAGTGAAAACTTGAAAGTTACAAATAAAAAGCACTTACATATTAGGAGTTGAATAACTTGTAGATTACGTACTACAATGAAGAACATATGAAGTACGAAATCTTACACAATGTTCTTGTGGTTTAGGAGGACCTGGAGGCACCAAAGGCTGTTCCCCTTCAGCATCGGGCTTCAAAATCGGGACAGTTTCGGAAGGACAACCACCTTCTTTTACCACAATGGTTCCGTGCTTTTGTCCATCAGAGTTTAAAGTAACCTATGTAATGCAAAAATGAAAAATCATTAGAACTCCATAAATATCAAGGATAAAACGAGCTCAATTTTCCAATATGAGGCTTCTGCTTTTCCAATTCTTTTTCGGAAGCTGAAGTTTTAGCCAGTTGGGTCCAGTGCCTATGAAGTTGAAAGATTTATCTTTATCTTTCAACTTTAGGTGATTATGGACTATTACAAAATGGCTATGAAAACCTTCCAATACTTCTTATTTTTGGTGAAGTTGTTGGAAGTGTCAATACTTCAATGTAGCAATTGGTCAATCTCGGAAACAACCTCTCTGTTTTCTTAAACAGGGGTATGGTTGCGTACATCCTGACCCGAGTACCCCCAGTGAATGGGGATTTACCCTCGGTTGCTGTTGGGCGAAAGTAACAAATTACCCCCAACACTTTGGTCATATGTGCAAATCACCCCCTTAACTTAAAAATGTAGCAATCAACCCCTAACTTAATATTTAGGTCTTAAATAGCTTAATTCTTATTTTTTTTCAATTTTTAACAAAATAACAAAAAAGAAACTTTTATAAATGAAATTTCTAATCTAAATAAACAAATACTTAAGATTATATTCTCAATTAGTAACACATACGTAATTTTATACCGTTCAAAACTTCATGGAGTGCTGAAAATACACAAGATAATACGGTATGCCAATACAAATATGTTTGTACTCTACAGCGTATATCAATCCATCAGATCACCGTTGAGGGGGTTGGGTTGGAACTAGCTTCTTGTTCTGTTTTTTTTTTTTTTTTTTTGATTGAAAGGAATACCAAACAATCTAAATTTGATATAGCTTGGTTGTTTTTAAAGGATCACGACAGTTCAGTCATTACTTTCAGATAACAAAACAAAACAGATCGAAGCTGTCGATGAGGTGTATGGGCTTCACAATCTTCATGAATTTTACAGGGTCCTCAATAGTTCATTTTTTCTGGCAATTTCGCAAAATAGCATCGATGTTAGTCTTTCCATCTGCTCATGCCATTTCTTATGCAAACAAATGAAATAATACTGGATTTCATTTGTAGGATCCGCGCCCTCATATATCACTGGCTTTGGCACTAATGAAACGAGTGGTGGCAGAAAAGATGAATAAATATCTAGCCTTTTTTCCTTGACAATAAAAAAATATATGTATGTGATATAATGGGAGTATAATCTATGTATTTAGTATTTTTATCTATAAAAGTTCCTTTATTGTTATTTTGTTAAAATGGGAAAACAAGGATTTAGTTATTTAAAACTTAAAAATTAAGTTAGGGTTGATTTGCACATAAGGCCAAAGTGTTGGGGGTAATTTGTACTTTTGCCGTGTGGCGCAAAAGTGTTGTTGAAGTTTTAGCAAATTTTGGATAAGCCATTTAACATCAGAGAAATAACTTCTGCGAAAAATAGCATCTACCTAAATTGTAATTATGTCTTGTCCATTTTGACAATTTGATGACTCATGTATATATAGATTCTCAAACAAGAAATACTTCGCCAAAAAATAATTACTAAGTTAATAGTAGAAGTTTTTACCAATGTGGACTAGACCACGCACATCAATAATATTGATATGGAGCTATTATTTTTTGTCTTATGCATAGCAAGCTAGATTGACGTACGTACCTGTGATGATGGGTGACTAAAGGCTGGCTGCTCGAGGAATTCCACGTAGTGAAAAACTTGGCCCTTAGTCTGCATATAAGTATGTATAAGAAGATTAATAAAAACTATAATGTTTAATAATTGTCTGAGACCTAAATATCAAAACAAAACTATACTGTACTGCAAAGGGGATTTTGCTAAAATAACAAGTTTAGAGAAAGGGGATGGAGAGTATCAGAGTATATATAGAGGATCGGATCAAATTCAGATGATGGCTTCTTTATTTCTGTTGATGGATAATTCAGATGATTTTTACCCATGAACCCATCCATCCACCCAAATGACATTTTAAAAATAAATAAATAGTGAGAAAACGATGTAAATAGTCTTTTATCATACTGGATGGCGGACTGGATGGCGGCTTATGGAAGACGTTATGGATCCGTTTTTTGGGATACTTCGTGGTCTTGTAATCTTGATTGTATCTTACTTGACGATAGATTAGGAGTGCACCTCGAGAGGAGGACCTCCTAATCACCTTATTCCTTAATTTTTTTTTTTAAAAAAAAGGTCCTTTATCATAAACTATATGTTCACAAGCCACTTTTTTTTTTGTACTTTTTTTTTGTTTTGAAGAAAATCCTTACATTGTTTTTCCTTTCATTTACTATTATTTTTGTACTTAGTTTACACCATCCATTTCATCTACGAATAAATTGATAGATGAGGGTGATTACTTCCAGGGATAATAATAGGTCGGATAGAGCGGATGAGTTACATACTTCAATAACATGAAAGTTTGATTCTTGTTGGGATAGTTGTCTTCCTAGAGACCCTTTCATAACCCATGCAAACAAAGCAATGTAGATCAAATCAGTAGCCGCCATGACTTATACTTATGTAAAATATTCAACTTCAATAATTTACAGAGGGAAGTTGTATGTATATTTAAAGGCATAGGTCGATACCACTGAAAGATTCTTGGGGGAAAAGTATTCGAGGGAGATCATACGCAAAATCAATCCACAAAACTTTCCAAATTCAGACATGATATGGTACCAATACGGAGTATGTGCTATTGTAGAGACGTAGACCGTTCAATACAGATTACTTCCTTTTTACAAGTACGTAGTATAATTGTAATTGATTTCTTACCAAAATGGCCAACGTTCTGAATTTGTGATTACTTATTACCAAAACTCAATTCTTTGATTTTTCCAATTCTTAGATACATCCGGTGTACCTATATGCCGGGTGTTTTTTTATAGTCATTAGTCAATTTTTTAATTTCATTAGTGAGTATCCTTATTTTTAATCATAAATACACCTCCATCAAAAAAAAATCATAATACACCTGTTATACATATAAATTCGATGTATCAAAGACTTATTGAGTGTTTTTTGCAAGTATTTTGGTGCTAGAGATTGGGGAATATTAATTGGGATGGGACACGAGCTAAATATAATTTTCAGCAAATTAATCATTGAGTCCGCTAATTGCAAGTAAAATTAAACGTGAATGAAATTTGACCCAAAAAAATAGGATAATTTTCTCTCAGACAATAGAAGCACAACAACCTGAACACTACAGATTAAAAAGTATCACATAATCAAAGATATGTTAATAAGATAAAAACGCATTTGCTAACCAATTAAAACGACCTGTACATGTGAAATAGACTATATCTCTACTGGTTGGATGTCCACCCCCATAATAGATGAGACGACCTAATTCACCACCTACATCACCAGCATCTAACACTGAATAATAGCTGATACAGTTGGGCAATCTTGTTGTATGTTCTGGGATTTTACTCTTCAAAGCTTCATCAAGAACTGTCACATGTTGACAAGATGCTGATTTATGTGTATTATATTGTGCTTGCTGTCCATTTTGTCCATTTCCCATTTCAGGGGTAGGGTTAGTAACTCCAGGATTATAGACCTCTCCTCCCCATTCAACTTTGGAAGCAAAATCTTTCAGTGAAGTAAACAAATTGCTAGGCCAATATCCTATGGATTGTTTCTCCACAGAAACCCACCAATTTCCATCATCTTGATACTGCACAAAGATAGTACCACATTAAGAATTAGTGAAATCTGAATAAGTGAAATCACATTCAATTGGAATGGTATACTCAGCTCACTATATCAAATGAACTAAACTCCTATGTACCTTGTTGATGGATATGTCCCAGAGGTGTTGTTCCCGGGGGGAACCCCAGATACTTGGATGAATCCAGCACATTGCAAATTTATACAAACATTTTGGCCAGCCTGTCAATATTTAATATATACAATGAAACATCAATAATCATCGAACAACAAAAAGAAAAAAAAAAGCAAATCTTTGTTACACCCGGGTGTACCCATATACCGGGTTGATTTATGACTAATAGTCAACAGACTGATTAATAACGTTAAAAATGTGACTAGTGTTATAAGTTAAAATGCTTTGGAAAAAAAAAACGGTGTACGTGTACACCTGGTGTACTTAAGAATTGACATTAAGACCTACCCTGTATCGTGTATAAACAGTGACGGCTTAGAATTTAGTAAGGCCTTATGCAGTGCGGTATATGTGCAGTATATGTACGACATATGTGCAGTAAATAAGCCCTTATTCGTTTTAGTTTTACGGTCAATGAATAAATTTATAATGGCAAATTTATAAAACTGCTATCATTTTTGAGGCCCTTTCAATAAATGTGGCCCTGTACGAGTAGACCACTCGCACCATGCCTAAGCCACCCCTGTGTATAAAGATGGGCTTCATCATCATTGAACAAGTCATGATTTACCTGCGAAGAAATACACAAAAAATTATTTAAGAAATGCAAAAGAATTAAAGAAAAATAAAGAGGAAGTAATATTGTTATTAATAGTAAGTTAGTTGAACTAACCATCCATCCAGCTTCAATACTATCAGAATCACTAGAGAGTTTAATTCGAGCTGATGACCATTGAGAGCCGTGAACTTGGGGTTTATATATGTCTAACGACGAATCTGAACCAAGGAATTTATCTGAATGACCTTCATCGGTATTGACTACCGCAGTCTACATTAAACAATAAAGTATTTGAGTCATGACATATCCAAATACAATTTGGACAAAGAAAAAAAAAAAGAACTATTATTGTTACAGCATGAAAATTGTGTATTGGTGAAGAAATATACACATAGAAATTAACAAGAAATAAATCAACATAATTTCAAATGGAATAAATTACTACAGAAGGTCCCTTTTTTAAAACAATGAGAGATTTGTGATACACTACTACTTGAGATTGTCATACAATATAATGTAGGTCTTCAGCAAATCAAAAAAATTCTCTTCACTTATAAGTTTTACTTATTTAATATGTTCGATTACATCAAAAGAGATATTACAAGGCTTAGAAAACCATAGGCAAAATGATAAATTAAGCCGTAGTCTCCACAATTTATTTTATTCAACTTTTAGTTTGATTTACTCATCAAATTACTTTATTTAGTCTAGTTCACTAAAGGAGTTTCATTTACAAGCTATAACTACTAGCAATTTAAATTTAGTTATATTTAGGAGTTTCAATTCTTTATCATTTAGTTATGCTTAATTTAACACTTTTAGGTAGGGGGTGCTACAAAGAACAGCCAACAACAACAACAAACGAGCGTAAATCCCCATTTAAAGAACAGCCAACAATGTTACGCAAATTTCTTCCGGCTTGAAGATGGGTGGAGGATGGAGGAGATTGTCAGGTTGCATGATAGCATCGCTTTTATTCATTCTTAGGATGGGAACGGTCCTGAGGGACAACTATCATCTTTAAGCCCCAAATCATTCGTTTGTCCTCCTTGAGTCTATGAAACACCTGAATTTACCTGTAAAATATGCATCTAAAAATGATGGTTTCAATTGATATACTCTATAGTTTATACCATGATTTAATTTAATTTGATCGAAGGTTATGTTACAAGGTATACTATTTGTTCTACAGTACGTAGCCACAGACTTGACTTACAATTTACAAAGATAAACACTCGCCTTGGATGTATGATTCTTAAAAAGAGGATGCTTAAACCCCGGCTGTTTGTAGAAGTCTACGCAATCAAAGATTTGTCCCCTTTGAGTCTGATCATATAATCAACACACAAAAAAGTATTAAAACAACATTAGGAGAGCACAACAATATAATTGACGAGTACTTCATACTACTATACTAGTGTCTGCTCCGTGGACAAACTAAACCATACTCCACAAGCAAAAGTTTTAGCAATCAACAGATGTAACTCATTGATTTCAAACATCGTTATCATATGTTACAGGGAGTATATGTTGAGCTTAATTACCTTAGTAGTATGGCTAAGTGCTTCTTGTCGCAACAATGTCTTCCATTATGAACCGTTTCTTTCTTCCCAAATCCAAAAGAGAAGAAGAAGAAAACACTATTCTCCTAGTCTCCTTCATTTTCCTCCCCGTTTCTCTCCAAACTTCCACAAATTAGCCTCTTTTGTTTCTCCGTTCCGCCTTTCTCAGATGAAGCATAAGTCTTAGAATGAACTCACAGGTTTTCCATGTTCAATCGTTGTTTTTATTTTAAATTTGGGAGTTTAGTTTAACTGTTTTCGTTTTAAATATATTGATCAATAATAAAACCGCGCAAGTGGCAATTAGAACCCTTAACTTAGGTATCATGTGCAATTCAACCCCCTTAACGGTTAATTGTAGCAATTAACGCTTTATTTATGAGATATAAATTTCATTATTATATCAAATGCGCTGGAAATACTGAGTCCTAGAATAAAATAACATATTTATAAATCCTACATACATTCTCACAGCAGTCAGGTGTGAGAATATGGTCGGTTTTGGACGTAATAGGAGCGAAGTTTCGATGAACCAAACGGTAAAAAAATAATAGAATAAGCTAAATGAGAATACTTCACCAAGGTTGACAATAAAATGGAACAGGTGGGCATAAGTTATCAAAAGGAAAAAATCAGAGATCATTATTGCACTCCAAATCTCCAATATTTGCGACGTTAAACGTCATTACAATTTGTTATTTATATAAGCGCTTGAGGGACCACCTGCATAACCTCCATATAAAATGAGGCGAGCTAATTCACCACCTACGTCTCCAGCATCTTTGACAGTGTAGAGACTTAAACAGCTAGTAGACTTTTTCGTAGTAGGGGGGAGGGGTTCACGTTGTGAAAACTTTCATCAACAATTGTGACTTTTGCGAAGGACGCCGACCGTTTACTATCATATTCAGCAAGTAAACCGCTTCCCATTTGTGGTATGGGGTCTTTTGCACCAGGGTCACTAATTTCTCCTCCCCATTCTACATGGTTGGAAAATCTGCCAAAGTTGTAAACAAACTTTTTGGCCAGTATCCAACATTTTGTTTAACAATACCTACCGTCACTGATAGCCACCAATTTCCATCATCTGTATGCTGTAAATATATCGTAGCCAAGAATAATTAGTAAATGCAATCTATCGGATCATGAGTTGATGTCCTTTAATTTAACTCATCTCAGCGCAACAAAATGGAGGCATATAATGCAATGTATACCTTGTCGATAGATATGTCCCAAGTGTGCTGTTCTCCACCGATAACAGAATACTTGTCTGGCGTTGATCCTAGGGCCACGCCTTGGGGAGCTTGAACAAATCCAGGACATTGTAGATTTATACACCCAGCTTGCCCGGCCTATCGTTTTTTGAAATTCAATACACATAGAATTATTCAATTATATATAGAGTAATTGATAAGTCAAATGATTTACACAGTTACGAGCAGAACTTACCGTGAACCTTGCATAAAGGTGGGCCTCGTTGTCCTGAAATAATGCAGGGTTCACCTAAGGAACAAAAATAATATGTTCTCAGCCGAAGACTATACATACGTATATACAGACAACATATTATTTTTGCTGTGCTCATTAAGTATTAAAAGCTAGATATTATTGTTTCCAAGAACAATTCTCAATAAAAAGGATTTTCCAAGAACGAATTGCTAATTTGCTATATCAATCTATATCTTCTAACACAACATGCATGATCATGCCGGGAGCTACTTTCTTC
Organism: Pharnaceum exiguum; assembly: GCA_900322385.1. Taxonomy (NCBI): domain Eukaryota; kingdom Viridiplantae; phylum Streptophyta; class Magnoliopsida; order Caryophyllales; family Molluginaceae; genus Pharnaceum; species Pharnaceum exiguum. The sequence continues at coordinate 41,773 of ONZK01001175.1, read as the reverse complement.
ATTCATATGGTTTTTATAAATAATAAATGATTTGATTTAGATACTACAATAGTTGTTAAAACTCTTATCTTATGTAAACGGTAGACTTTTGATAATCTAAAGTACGTAAAATGCTTACTCAATTAGCAATTTTGGAATAAGCAATTTTGGCCATCCATAAACAACCCACCATATATATTAGTAAGTTCCTCTAGTCAAGAACTAACAATTGTAAAAGAAAATGCTAATATAATTACTAATTAGACCTACACTTTTTAATTTTTATCTTCAGCAATGCTACCCAAACTTTGACAAACCACCTCATATATTTGTCAAAAGATTATAGATTTATACTTAATAGAGTAAATTATTAGAGAATTAACTAACCATCCATCCAGCTTCAAGACTGTCAGCTCCATTGGAGAGTTTAATACATGCAGTGGACCATTGGTCACCCTGTACCTTAGGTTGATAAATGCTTAATTCCGCGTTTGATCCGAAATACTTTGCACTGGAATCACTAGTTTCGACTACAGCAACCTGCAATGACAAATAGTTATTATCAACGTGGAAATTCATACGGAGTATAGTTTATGTTCATTTTCTTGGGTGTCAAGTTTATATCCAATTCTTTACCCTATGGCCTTCCATGTCAAATTCCTGGAATTGTGGCCACCTCGTTTTCAATTTACTTTAATTTATGTTGTTTTTCACCTCATTTGCATTCACTCTGAATCTTGCATGCATAAAATATTATCCGATGGTATTTCGGTCATGTGATTTGAAGTCGGTCAAATAAAACTAACAAAAAACAAGGTTTAAGGAAGTCACATACAAAACTGAGATTTTGTACAACTTTCTCTCTTTAATTAAATGATACAGCAACAACAACAGTCTCAGTATACTCTCATCTTTAATTAAATGATCAAAAGCGGAAACTTCAAAGTTTGAAATGAAAAGCATGACAATCAAGTACATATATGAAGTACAGAATCTTACACAATGTTCTTGTGGTCTAAGAGGAGGTGGATGCGGCAAAGGCAACTCCCCTTCAACATTGGACCTCCGAATCGGGACAGTTCCGGAAGGACAATCACCTTCTTCTAGCACAATGGTCCCCTGCTTTCTTCCATTAGAGTTTAACGAAACCTATGTAATGCAAAAATGAAAAATCATCAATCTCCGTAATATTAGTGGATAAAACAAACTAAATTTTCTAATGAGGCCGTTTTTTTGTCTTTTTCTTTTTTCCGAAAGCGTGAATGAGCCATTTAACATATTAAACAAAATATTTCAGCGAAATAATGAAATACACGGCTTCTTCTCTTAAATTCAGTTCATTAAATTTTTAAAATTTTGATTTAAGCTCAACTTGCAAAGGTAAGAAGTTATGTTCTCAATATCTATTGTTTGTGTACCATTCGAAACTTCTGAGTTCTCACCTTACAGTTTCGTAAAGGTACGATATTGATACTATTTTGATAAGGGGTTGATTGTCAAATCAATTGAACACAAAAGTTTAATTTTTTTCATTCCAATCTAGTAAATTTCAGCTCTAAAAAAAGTGGCACACACTCATAAAGGAACATTGGTTACCGCCAAAAAAATAATTACCATGGTGGACTCGACCACATCAATAAGATGTCATGGAGCTATTGTTTTTGTACGTACCTGGGAACTAAGCTCCTTCGTTGATGAGTGACTGAAGGCTTGTTGCTCGAGCAAATCCATGCAGTGAAAAACATGGCCCTTAGACTGCGTACATATGTATAAGAATGTTTCAAAAACGTATGTACAAGAAGATAATAAATGCCATCATATCTAATACGGAGTAAATGCCTGGAACCAAAATATTTAAAACAAAAATCTACTGTACTGTATTAGTGTTGTGTATATCTGTTTGCTAGCGGGCCAAGGACAAATAATCATGAATACATGATCATTTCAATTAGACCCCAAAAAGAACAAGCTAATAACTTATGATAGAATTGAATAACATACTTAACACAAAAGCGGCATTAACATATATTTTCTGATTAGTATATATATATATCTATTTATTTTACACCAAACTATTTACTTTGTTGAACAACAAAAAAATATCTACTATAAATGTGACCAGTCATTAACTCAGTATCAAACAAGTGATGAAAATAGTTGATATCAAAAGTGAAAACCTCCAAGTTATGAAAAATTGCAACGTTAAATTGCGTTCAAAGAAATGTCAAATTATGAATGAGTGACATGATGGGTTCAAAGAAACGTTAATGCCAAATTGGTGCTAGACAGACCCAATGCAACTACGCTACTCCGTAGTAAACTAAAGTTTAGAAATGTAAATAGAGGCCATAGCAACTGATATCTTCTTAACCTGACCTAAATATATGGAACGCTAACTCGACTAAAAATGGGTGAAAAAAAAAAGACGAAGAGTATAGTGGATCGGATAGAATTCCGGTGATGACTTTCACCCATGAACCCATCCAACCAAATAACATTTTAAAAAGAAATTAAAAAAAAAGAGAGAAAATGATGTAGATAGTCCTTTTTCATAGATTTCAAACTATTCACAAGATAAGTTACCTTGAACTACTTTCTTATATTTGAAAAGAAAATCCTTGTTTTTTTTTAATTGACAAGGAACCCACATTTTTTGTGAGAAGTGGGGCTCGAATCCAAGCAATTTCAAAATTAAAAGGAGGTTTTGCCATCTAAGTTAAGCCCTCTACCATGAAAATCCTTACATTTATTTTACTTTCGTTTACTATTATTTTTGTAAATAATTTAGTCCATCCTTATCAAAAATTGATAGATAGATGGGGGTGATTACTTTAGACGGTGATAAATGGATCAGAGAGAGCAGATGAGCAAACGGATGGACATGGATGTTACCTCGTCCTACTCAGATCCCTCCCATTTACATACCTAGACTTAACCATTCCAACTAAGAAAAGGATGAATAGACAATTAGACATCATACCATACAACAACAAATCACAATAAGTAAATCGTTTATTGCTCACGAAGCCGGACAGACATTTGAGAAATAGGTTTTTGTTTAAATTGAACTAGCCGTCTAGGTTGGACGTAAATCGATCCAAACGGAGTACAAATTGTTGCATTACATACCTCAATAACATGAATGTTTGATTCTTGTTGGGATAATTGTCTTCCTAGAGACCCTTTTATAACCCATGCAAATAATGCAATGTAAAATAAATCAGTAGCCGCCATGACTTTTCCCTTAGTACGTTGAAATGTTCAACTTCGATGACTTACAGATCAAGGGAAGTGGTATGTATATTTAAAGGCATATAGGTCGATACGACGATACCACTGAAAAATTCTTGGGGGAATAAAATTAGAGGGAGATCATACACAAATCATTCCACAAGACTTTCCAAATTCACACATGGTACTATTATGTTACTCGTATCGTAGAGACGTAGAACGACGTATTTAAGGCCATTCAATACAGTTACCTTTTAAGTTCCAATTAGTTCATTGTAACAATTTAACTCTCTAGTTTTTACATAAAATAAAAATAAAAATAACTCTCTAGTTCCTTTTTACAAGTAATTCTAGTTGATTTCTTACCAAAACGGTCTACTCTCTGATTACTTACCAAAACGGTCTTTTTTTATCCATATCACACATATTAATAAAACATCATTTATTGAGCCTTGTAATCAATAAAAAGTAATATTTTCCCAACTTTATCCCTAATTAATATAATGTGCATACTTTTACAATTTGACAACATAATAAATGCTAGGGGTATTTTAAAATTTTACTTTATAATGTTAGTTAAAGAGGACATAATTTTGGGACAAAAAAAATCACCAAAAAAGACACTTAATTGGGGACGGAGGGAGTATATGATTATCTACGCAAGTGTTTTTTTAGAGCATACCAGGTGTTTTTTCGATTAGAAAAATGTGTGTGAACCCGTTTCATAGATAAGACTGCATAACATGGGTCATTACTATATGTAGACGAGGGGTCATTATATAGTAGTCGATGGTTCATTATATAGTAGACTAGGGGTCACTAATATCCCGTCTCATACATAAAACAGGTTGACATAATTTTTTGTGTTTTTCGATGGCACATATGATATACCCATATGTTTTTTTAATGGCATATACCCAAGAACTAGACTAAACTGGAAAAAAAATGAACCTAACTGAAAAATGAATACAGTTAAAATTATAATTAAAATTAAGGATAAATTGTTGTGAGACCCCTTTTATATAGTCGACTTTGTATCAGCACCCCTTTTATAACACTTTTTGTTACAACACCCCCAAAACCTTAAAAGTGTTGTTTAAACACCCCCAAATGGGGTTTTCGACCAAAATCCAGGGTGAACTTCCAATTTTGCCCTCGAGTGTACACACGCGCATACGTTGTTATCCCCTCCTTCCTTTTCATTTTCACTTTCATTCCCTCGTTTTACAGAAGACAATCACTTTTCTTCTTCTTTTCATCTTTCAGCTAACTTGTCATTTCATTTTAAATTTCAGCTTGCTTATATACTTGTCATTTTTTTTTCTTTTATGAGCTAACTTGACAATTACAGTCTGAATTTTTCACAATTTGAACCAAACCAATATTATTACCACAATAATCAATCATTATTACATGAAATATTTCATTACAACACCTTCACAAAAAAACCCGAAACTGAACTAAAACAGAAAAAAAAATTGGTGTGTGAAGGTGATAATACTGAGCAAGAGCAATGAGGATGTCACAAAGAAGTGTGATGAGGAAGGGATGAGACAGACGAGTATGATTTTGGAGGGGAGGGAATGAGGCATAAGAGTGTGATGAGGCCGAGAGGGGGTGGGAGGGGAGGGATGAGGTAGATGAGTTAATTAAACAAAGGAGGGAAAGTGAGTTAATGAATTGAATTGGGGATGGGGGATAAATTGAATTGGGGATGGGGGATAACCGTTGGGATAAAGGACATTATGCTCACCAACGCGGAATGAGGATCGCGTGGTGTCAATTGAGGGCAAAATTGGAAGTTCACCTTGGGTTTTGGTCGAAAATCCCATTTGGGGATGTCTAAACAACACTTTTAAGGTTTTGGGGGTGTTGTAACAAAAAGTGTTATAAAAGGGGTGCTGATACAAAGTCGACTATATAAAAGGGGTCTCCCAACAATTTAAGTTGTTGGCACACCCCTTTTATATTCAAATTTGTAAGCACACCCCTTAAAATCAAAAAGTGTTGTTTAGACACCCAAAAATTGACTATTTGACCAAAAATCAACCCGAAATTCCCCTTTTACCCTTGTTTGACCCAAATTGACCATTTTAAAATTGTTTAAAAGAGATGTAATAATTATAATTCAAGTAATTTAATTTCTAAATTATGGTTGAATTTCATAAACTTTTTAAAGGATAAAAGAAAATAATTAGGTGTGAGGGATAAATTAGAGGAGTGTGATGAGGAAGGGAAGGGATTGATTTTTTTCGATAAAATGGTCAATTTTGGTCAAACAGGGGTAAAAAGGGAATTTCGGGTTGATTTTTGGTCAAATGTTTAAGTTTTAGGGTGTTTAAACAAGTAAACAACACTTTTTGATTTTAAGGGGTGTGCTTACAAATTTGAATATAAAAGGGGTGTTGTGCTTACAAACTTTGATATATAAAAGGGGTGTGCCAACAATTTTCCCAATTGTATAAGAAAACTCCTCATATCAATAATTAGGACTGCATGTGCAGGGGGTATACATATTTTCTACTGTTCTGCCTCACCAGAGGTGAAGTGTTACCAACTTCCCTAAAAGGTTGTCTAATTTTGCGTTCTTTCTTTCCATCACCAAGATCAAACAATGGTTCCTTTTTACGATCACTAGTAGTTGCACTATCGCGTACACGACCTTGTAGCACTCGCTTTTCGTTTGCAAGTTGTGCTCCAAGTGACATTGGAGTCAAGTTTTTATCCAATGTCATCACCTCAGAGCCAAGAGACTGGATTCGGTGATCAGATTGAAGTGCCTTCTGCTCCCAAAAATCACGAGACGCCTGTAATTCTTCCATCTCCTCTCTTACTTGCCCTAACATCTCTTGCATTTGTGACCATTGTTCTGTCTCTGCGCGCGCTTGTTCCATTATCTTCCTCACAATTGCTTTACAGTGACCAGAACATGCTCTGAGGTCACCTGATTTTGGCTCCTGAAAACAACGTTACGCATATAAAAGATGTCTACTAAGTACTAACTAACATAAAAGTAATTTGATTCAATTTTGTGAGTGACAGGAAAAGAAGAAGAACTACCTGTGACGATTGCCTAGCTGCAAAAGCAGATAAGTCAGAGAGTTCATATCGCCTGGATGTGGAGGCAGAGCCCGGAGCAGAGCAGTTGGCGGAAGCCGACAACATAAATCCATACTCTTCTTCCATTCTCTTCAACAAATGCCCCTTTGATAATCCTTCCATTTTCCTTCTCAATGTCTCCACCTGCATAAATTCCCCCGCAATTACAATCTCGATTCGAAACTTATAGTCACCATTGATGAATTGTACTGCTCGAAAATATTGGAAGGCAAGATAGTAAATTAGAGATAAACTCTAAATTATCACAGGTAACTACACAAAGCTATCCTACATCTTCAAGATGTCCACCCTTTACTTCCTCCATTTTCAGCCTTATCTATTTATCATAGATCTCAAACACTAAAGTGATGTTGCTAAGGGGATCAATGACACACAAACATGGTTGAATACTTAAATTGCAACGGCTGATAACAAATACTTTAAGCCATCAATCTACCTCTACAAACAGCTCTATCAAGAGCTTGTCAAGGAACAAAAACATTGCAAATAAGTCCAGAATGTAAGTTATATGTGGGGAAACCAAGCAGGAGACTTGACTTACATCAACAAACTTGTTAACCCCGCGCGAGGAACCAAATCCTTTGGACCTTCTATCCCTCTTATGCTCAGCATTATTGGGGCTAAATTCTGATCCCTCCTCTAGTAAACAGTTATTATCGCTGGTCATTTCACCAAACTTTTCAAGCTGTTTCTGAAGCAATGACGCCTGCTTGTCGAAGTTGCTGCAGTTGCGAAGCTCGGGAGCTGTCATTCTAGAGTTCTTCTGCAGCTCCACTAGCTTCTTTGCCAACTCCTCAATCTCTGCCTCTAGTACTGTGCTAACACCTTCGCCTTCTCGGATCTTCTTCTTGCCCTATTAATCCGAATACCTGGTTAGGATCACATTCTCAAATAGCCAAACCAAACCATGCATTTGAAGATTTGAACACAACAACTAGAAAAAACAGAGGTAAAGACAGAAGCATTGGCATTGCAAGATTGAAACACATGTACAACAAGCACATTCATGTGAAGTATGAAATAAATAATGCTGCAAGGACAACTTAGTATTGATTATTAAATACTATCATCCCAAATGAGTCCTGAGAATTCAAATCATATCGAAGTATAAAAATTTAATCAACCCACGAGATGTTCATTTCTTTTAAAAATTTCACATCTCCTCAGAAAGCAAAACAAAGCATAATTCACATGTACGCCTACGCCACTTGACATTCCAGTATGTATGTCATAGGAAAAGACAGTGCTAGAAAATGACAATTAGTACCGAAACAACATCATCAATCTTTAATTGCCCTAATAGGCTAATACCATCAAGGTTAGTTGATTGTGTCAGTGAAACATAAATAAACCCAATCGCATACAATCAAATACATTATAACAAAAATTAAAACTAAATTAGCCAAGCAGCAAGATGTTGTCATGTCACAAGCAAAATAAATAAAATTTAGCAATTCCCTTTTTCTCTATGCAAAGCAACTAACAAAAAGAAATTGAAAAACACTAATAATAGTTCAAATTGTACATTAATCAACACAATAACGATAGACACATTTGAAACACAATAATAATTAAATTAAACCCAAACTACTAACTGTTATCAATTATAAAATGATAACAACAATAGTAACAATAATTAAAAGGGTAAGAAAAAGATTGATACGTACAGAAAGAAGAGCACGAACAGAAGATTTCAAGCACTGCTCAACAGAACTCCTTTCTCTCTCCATCTTCTTAACATAAATCTCTCTTTCCTTTCTCAACAAATTACACTCTGCTCTCAACATCTCCGCTTGAAACCTCCACCCTTCCTCTTCACTTTCCCTACTCCTCTCTCTCTCCTCTATGCCAACACCACTCTCTCTCGATCTCCTCCTCTCGAGCAGCACAACCGGTGGTGACGAAAATGCCCTCTCCTCATCGAACAAGCTCTCTAACCTCCTTCCTGCTTGTGGGGTAGGATTGGAATTTGACTTCATGGGCTGCTGGCTTCGACGGCGAGAATGAGACGATGATGATGTTTTTGTCCTACGTGGCAAGTGGAGGATTCTTGGCGTTGGTGGTGGTGGTGGGTGCCATAGCTTCTTTGACTTACGAGCTGCTACTGTTGTTGTTGCCATTCTTTTGTGGGTCTTGTTTGTTTTCTACGTACTCCACTCTCTCTCTCCTGGGTTTGGGTTTTGGTTTTGTTTTGTTTGCGGGTTTTCGGTGTGTTGTGTTTAGTGAAGTGAAGTGAGAGCTTTTGTTGTAGTTGTGTTTGGTTTTTTTGAAAAACGGGGGAAATTTGAATAGTGACGCCAACGGTACGAAGGGGTAAGATATGTAGGGGCCCATGTGTTTTTTTTTGAGTGGGACCCAAAACAGTGGAACTTTGTACAGTAGTGTTGTATTTTCTCGAGTGACTATTATACTTTCCTTTTGTTTTTATATTGGTGAGTATTATACTGAGGAAATACCATAGTTATACAATAATGTGGGAATAAGAAGCCTGCAGGTGCAGACTGCAAGCTGAAAACCAACCAAACATCCAATTGTAAGCAAATAATGCAGCGGACTGGTGGACTTACTGCTGTTTCTCTTATTTGTCTGTTTTTGCTATTTCAAACAAATTTAGAAAAGAAAAGGTTACTCCGTATTTTGTAATGGACGTAGAATTGGGTGTTTTCTCAAAAAAATAATTTAAAGCTAATTAAATGGAGTCAGAAATGGTTGTTTTGTACTTTTGTGGGAGTTGCATTCAACCAAAGTCTTTCTAAACTAAAGTTGGATCAAACAATTTGTAGCTATGGAAACTTTTTCGATACTGAATATTCAATCCAATAGTAGTTTTAATGTTGTTGGTGATTTCATTTAATGCCTCAACCACTACATGTATTCAAGGTAGTAGTAGTAAACACCTAGTTTTGTCTTTCCAAATTGATCGATAACGAGTGAAATCTTAGTGCAACCTTGTTATTGGCTCAACTCATTTAAACTCATGTTGTTATGCATACTGAATGAGATTACAACTCAATTACAATAACTTTTGCTAATCTTCAAGATTATACAATGAATCAATCAAAACCACATGTTTAAAATCAAAGTATATGAATACCTCTATTTACAACTTATGTAAGGTTTTTATAAGACTATTATTGATACAATTAGGCTTAAATTTCCCTTTACAATATAATACTCTTAAAATACTCCCAATAAGACTGTTCTAATTACGATCTACAATAATAAAAGTTTGAATCCAATGGAGTCAATCATTCGTCTGGAAATTGACAGGAAAATAAATAATTAGATGTCACAAAAACTTACACATACTCGTATATACGCATTTCTTCACAACAAAAGAAAAAAGAGAAACATTCCCCTACATACGGCCATACGCGTAATAAGTTATGTACACTACTCATGATGCTGAAGAACTAGCAGTGAACAACAATACTTGAACATGTGTCTAGCCAACATGGAAATGTGAGGAGAAAACAAAATATATAAAAAAAAAAACAAAACAAAGATAACGGCTTTCTGTCAGGCAACGGGGACGTTGGGGAGTGTATGAAATTAATGACGAAACCGCAGAGCTTATGAGAGGGACGAACAAAGAGAGAAAAGCGTGCAGCCTCGAATTACTGAAAGAACAGGAACAGAGATTTCAAAATGCTAAGAAATGCATTTATGGAGTCTTCTCTTTGTTGATGATCTATCTAGTTAAGTGCACCCTTGATGCTCCTTGTTCTTCCTGGATTTTGCTGCTAATGTACGTTACGTTACTTTGGTTTCGTGTAGTATGACACTATAATACATGATCATGATTCTTGACGAAGCTTCTTTTTTTAAGGGAAAAGTTAACTTATATATCAGGGAATGCAATCAAATTGTACAGATCGACTCAACAATTTGATCAGGGTAGCACTTGATCCATGATTGTTCAATACGTAGTGGAATGACTTTAGCTTAAGAGTAACACAATTACCCTCCCTCTTGACGAAGCTAGTAGATGTATCAATATCGCCACCCACCTATATATTGATAATTTTTACGGATTACATAGTATAGAAATTTTTTATATCATTTTTTGAGAGGTAAAACCAGCTAAATTTGAATTTAGTCATACGTTCACGAGATTCTCTTACATTTTGTAACTATAATTCATTTCAGAAGTTTTAAGTATAAAAGTTTTACGCTCAGTAAGATTAAATCGGTTGTACACTTCATTGGAATTCAGTTCTTAAAAATAACACTTTTTCCATAAAAAAAAGACCCACCTTAATATATTTTTTTTACACCTTTTCCAAATATGTATAAACCTAATAATACAATTTCATATGCAAAAAGCATATGGCTATTATAATACTAAAAGAGTGTGTTAAATTAAGGAAATAAGAGAGCTAAAAAGCCATTACTTGAACCTCACCATTTTATTGAAATGAGTACTAGTTGGATCTAATTACGTAAATAATTTTAATTTAACCTTCAACTTATTCTTATAATGGATGTTTATATCTCATCAAGAATCTCATTATTTAAAGTTTTCTCAAAAGAATTAAAATATAGAATCCCATTTGAATAACGATCTCAAAGCTCAAGCAAACATCATCATTTGATTAATCATTTATATATAAATAATTATCTTAAAGCAATAAAGTTAACCTTTATAGGTTGAACTATTATCCTCCGCTTATATTACCACTTTGTAAGCTTTAACCTGCTTGGTCAAATGTCAACTAGTCCTTTTAATTAAAAAATTTCTTCATTCTGGACTATTGTTTATTAGTTACGAGTATTATGATTTGAATTCGATCAGACTTGTAGAATAAAATTATGGACGAAATTGGCATGCAACTAGGTAATGGGTGAAGACAGGACAAGAAAGAGAAAGTACTAAATGTTCGAAAAAGTACACCTACATTGCCTCAATCTCAGTGGCATTTGTATTCGCAAATCACAATTACATGGCACGAGGTCATCTGGTCATGTTCCAGTTCCATTGTCCTTAAGTAAAGAGTAACCACTGGACCATTTAAAACACTTGTTCGAGATTTGCATGGTTCTGGATTTGGGAGAATTGGGACGTGCCGTTGAAGCATTTTATATGCGTCGAGTTTAAATAGTAATCAACTTTTAACCAATTTGCCGTGCACATGCATGTATTTCCATTCTGGCTAGTTACTAAGCTATACCAAACCAAAACAAAATTAGCTCGTTATTAATGAGGAATATTGGAGCTATACCAAGATACCAACCCAAAACAAAATTAGCTCGTTATTAATGAGGAATATTGAGGATGGGTGGGCTCATCACCTAGGCTAGGAGCCTAGGACAGGGGAGATTCGCAACAAGTATTGTACACCTAACACCTTTCAAGTTGTACTATTTCAGGACAACAATTGGAACAATTCAATTTGTGAGTATTTAGTACGGCAGTTACAATGGAGATAAAGGGAAATTAGTGTTCCCAACTTCCCGCTGGGCGCTGACCAATGACCACGGTCCACGTCTAGTAACAACAACAACAACAATCGAGTGTATCCCCATTACATGGGGGTGCTCGGGGTCGGGATGTACGCAACCATATCCCTGTTTAAGAAAACAGAGAGGTTGTTTTCGAAATTGACCCATTGCTGCATTGAAGTACTCAATTCCAACAACTTCACCAAAATAAGAAGTGTTGGAAGGTTTTCATAGCCATTTTGTTATAGTCCATAATCACCTAAAGTTGAAAGATATAAGATAAATCTTTCAACTTAATAGGTCGTGGACCTAAATATACATGGAGGGGTTTTTCTACTTTTGATGGCCAGATGGGGGATTTGTTGTGTATTATTAGTTCAATTCATGTAGGTGCCAATCCATAAATTGTTAAAGCTTCCCCAAACTCATTAATCTGTGTGTGACATATATAGAAGGCTAAAGGGATCACGCTATTCTGTTTTGGCATAATGCCATGAATGCATAGCTTCTCATAGTAAAATCAACCAAACTACAATATGCAATTTTTCATCTCTAGGTCTAGTTTATACAGACGTGTCATGTATGTGACACTTAGAATAAAAAAAAAGAGGAGAAAATATGTGATAAAATCCACGTGTTTTGTACGGTACAAGTCGTATGAAAATTTCTCATATTTCATATGAGAATTGTACAAAGCAAACCATTAGGTGTCAAACTCATTAGCCATTTAAAAAGAGGTACATATTAGTCTTTATTTTTTAAACTGACATGGCATGTGTAAAGTTGCATCGGGTGCACAATAAACCAGTTGATTTTTCATTATACTTTTGTATTTCCACACACTAGTGGTCTAGTACTAATGTTAACTTAAATATTTGGTTTTGCGCAGCGTTCCCTCTTATGAGCCATTTTGTGTTTAATCTCAACTAATCACAATTTTTAATATTTTTTTTTGTTTGAAGAAATAATCAGATTTCAAGAACACATATACACATTAAAAAAACATGGTGTTGATGACATGAAAATTAGAAAAAGCCCAAATATGACTTACAAAACTTTTTGTGGGTTGAAAGTTTTTACTTGGACTTTACTCAGATCCTTTAAACAAAGCCCATATAAATTACGCACTATCCAAAGAAATAACGTGTTGGCCACAATCGAGTATAATAGCCCAATAACAAAACCATCAAAATTCCCAACCATGGCATGGCATGGCAGGCTCATTTATCTCATTCTCGCTTTCCCTTTTTCAGGTGATGCATTGGACAAGCAAAAATAGCAAGCTTAGCTTTCTGGGTCATGCTTATAGTTTCTAGAGGTGTGTATACTAACTCGATAATTTGATGTTTCTGTTATGAGTTTCTGTTAATCTCTCGTAATTGCATATACCCTTTTGATTATTTCAGCTTATTCTGCTTGCTTTACCTTAGTATCCCATAATCTTGACTTAAAACATGTACATTGTGTGTTGCAACTTCTTCTTTTTTACTTTTGTGGGGTGGTTTTAGCTTGGAGAGTAATAAATACCAAAACCCAATTGTATGATCCATAGTCTAGTGACCAATAATGGGTTTATGATCGATTTTTGATTCGGCGAGTTTTCGGAAACAATTGTGTTTTTTTTTATTGGTATGAAGAAGCTGTATGATTGAAGAAAAGAATAGACTAGCAGTGTTTATCATTTTATAGTTGCGTGCATCCTGACCCCGAGCACCCCCATTGAATGGGGATTACGCTCGGTTGTTGTTGTTGTTGTAGTTATATGTTTATATGAACCGTGAGCAAAGGCAATGGTGGTGCTCTGTAGAAGATTCGTTATTGGGGTTTAAAGGCGGGTTTTTGAGGGTTAGTTGGCGAAATATGGGAATAGTTGCTCTATTTCTCTGGCAATAACTTGTGTCTTATTTGGTGTGCTATGATTTCCGTACATTATCCCATGTTGGAACCCTTTTATTTGTTACGGGTTAGTTGTGAATTTTGTTTGGGATGTTTACCGCCGTAATTACCTGTCATTTTTCTTGTATTTGGCTTGCTCTGAATGCTCTCTTGAAGAAGGGAATAAGATGGAGCCATGGAAGCTTGAACTGATCGAATTACATGTTCACCTGTTTCATGCATTTCATCGACTCGTGTATAGTTAACTAGTCATTCATGATGGCGATTGTTGATTGTCTGTGGCTTCAGAAGTTCTAATGACTTTATTCTTGTAAGATTGCATGTAAAGTTTCTGTGAAATTTTTAATGGCAACATATCTTCCATAACAGTCAGTGAAGAGAAGTGGGGGTTGTGAAGTATGTGAATGCACCTCAAAAAACATTTCTCCAGCCACTTTCAATGTAACTCGATTGGGATTGAAAAAGAAAAGGAGAAAAACATGTGTTATCTGTTGCCATGCGTATCTTTGTATAGAATCGGCCTGGAAGACTTGTTATTTTTAAGCTTATTTTCATATTAAGTGAATTCGTATGTCTGACTAGTCATTAGCTTGCCTCTTCTTTATGCAAAGCTACAACGGTTATGCAGCAAAGCACCAAGAATCTGACATAGTTAGTGTTCCGTACGCCACAGGGTAAGGTTCAAATTGAGTCGGATAATCCAATTCAACAAGATAGAGATAATATCTTGTGTGATGTGACCAGTGGATTGAATTGATTGCAGTGTTCTTCGTAAGGATCCATTATGATTGGGTTGATAGTTTTTTCCGGATGTTTTTTTTATCATTGAATGGAAGTTATGGGAGTTTTATCTATTAATTTCAAAGTTTCAGGAATAGTGTCTTTAGCATGAGGATTGATTACCAAATACATCCATTAATTATTTTCATATTTGGTCCATTAGGTTCAATGATTCATTTAATTATGCCCAAAAATATGTATTAATACAACTTGACTGACCAAATTATTGTCTGTCCAAAATAGAATGTGATCATCTCAGAGTATGATTTGTTATCATTTGAGTTTTGGATTTTTCTCTTATGATTTAGCGTATCTTAATGTTTTCACTTGAGGAAAGCAACATCTTTTGAGTCATTGCATTTGATTATTGGTACCCTTTCTTCATGCATGTCTTGCATTTAGTTTTTGAGGGAATTTTTTCGTGGGATTTCTGAACTTCCCATCACTAGTAGATTTGTAGGAGGGCTATGTCTTTCCCTTGAGCATTTTCACTGAGCCCTTTGCGCAATTTTGTGTCAAATCTTACTTAGCCCTTTCATACCTCTCTTGCAAAAAACACTTCTTGAACCATGGCTGATGAATCTAGCAAATGTAATCAGAAGATTTTTGAAGGTCTTACTCTTCCTGGTAAAGAGTTTATACTTCCAAACATCTCTAGCCCTTGTTTGCTGGAGGAGTTTGTGGTCTATCCCGGCATTCCTGAACATATTGAACAGGAGTCATACCCTACTGCTATACTTGATGATTCTTGTGTATCAGAAGTGAGTAATAAGCCATCAATTCCACTTGTGCAAGCAGTGGAAGATTTCTTTTATGGACGTACTGATACCCCATTAAGTAATTCTTCTGTCAAACCAATTTTAGATGCTCCTCTAAAGACCCACGAAGACCATGATCTTCAGGCATCTGGGTTGGAAAATGCCAAATCTGGAGGTTTACCTCATTTCCAGGAAGAGCAAAACCATGCTTTTCTTCGCCCTCGTTCTTTTCATTCCCAGGCTCAAAGCAATGTCATTAGGACTATTGATGTCTCACTAATCTCGTCCAACAACCCTCGTACTTGCTTAGTGCAAGAAGAACGCCCTATTCCTGCACCAAATAGGAACTCTGTCATACCTGCATCTTCACTTGAGTTAGATGAAGGCTATGCATGCAGCTTTTGTGGGGTTTTCTTTTCTAATATTGATGATCTCCAAGGGCATCAAATTGGCTGTGTGAGGGCTTCGAGGGAAAAGGATCCTGAATCTGAGGGCAACCTGAATAGAAAGTGCTGAATGATTGGGGAGTCTTCCGAGGGTGGTGACATCTGAAAATGTTGGATCTGGACTGAAAAGGCTTTGTGTCGTCATACTTGCAGGCTTTTGCTCCTACATGTCTTTGTTTTATTTTAAGCATTGTATCTTATATTTGATTAGCACCCAATAGCGTTTGTTCAAGTAATCCACATGCTTAGTTACTACGTCGCTTACGGTCTTTTCATGACAGTACACCTTTCGTAGTTTTATCTTTCTTATTGCATGAACTTTTATTGTAGTTAAATCTGATTAACATTTTACTCTGGATGTGTTACTGGTCTACGGATTCTGTTTTCTTTGCTGAGATTTGTGATAGCCGTTGGGTATTTATTCTAGGCAAGCAGTATTGTTGTTTTTGTTGCACCACTCCAAGGGGAGCTACTTTGTATGTTTTCCATCCCAGTTTCACGTAACTTTCTGTGCTTGTTGCTTACCATCCCAAACCTGTTGCCTTTCATACAATTCTTCCTTATTCTCTATACTGTGAGATCATTTACGATGCAAACCAGAAGCATTGAATTTTCTTGGTTTACAAATTGCAGCGGCCGTGTTTATGTATCCTTTGGTTTTTGTCGTATGACTGGGTGCTGCAATACTTAATAAACTGTATTCATAAAAATTTGGGATAAAAACTACGAAGCATGATCAAATTTGGTTGATTCGTAAAATGAGATCGGCGATGCTTGCTCATCCTCTCTGCAGCTTGGATGTGTGTCATCGAGTTAAGTTGCTGAATTATGTTGCTGGATGTCATTGCCGTATTCAGTTTGAGTTGCTAGATTAACTGTCGTCTGTCGGAGTAGCTGGAATCATGTAGAATGTTTCCATTGTTTGGGACATACTTCTTTCACTTGACCTTTACAAGCTTGATTTGATGCTTGTATATGATTGATTTCTTGGAATCACCTTGTTTGAGGCTCCTAATGTATGGTGATCATGTTTCAAATATTAATCTCTGTTTGGCTCAGTATACTTTACTAATAAGTGTGTGTGTTAACTTTTTTTTTTTCCTTTGAACTCCGATTCGTACTATAAGGTCTAGAGTTGAATGCTGTGTTGGACACATTGTCACATGAACGCAGTATCTTTGGCGGCTTTTAAAATTTGTTCTATGTTTTTTGTTTTACTGTTGATGGTAACTTTTTCTTTCCTAAGCTTGGTTATTTGTTTGCATTAAGGTTGATTTGTTTCCATTAAGTCTCTGCTAAACTTCAAGGATTCCCTGAATTGCAATCCCTCTCCAAGGCGATTATCATGTTTTCATCAGTTTTGGCCTTGATGGCAACAAAGCTTTTCAATATATTCTATAGGGCATTTATTCTATGGTGATTCATGATGGATTATTATGCATAACATATTGTTTGGATGGATTTGTTTGGTCCTTGATAAATTCTCTGAGCTGCAAAAATGGACTGTGTTTGTTATGGTAGGAGTAGAACCGTTAGTAAACCTTCCTTCTTTGCCATGGTTTTGTCCATTTATCCTTGTCAATTTTGCAGAAAAGCCATAATTTGAGAACTTGTTACAGAAACTTCTGTCCTCATTAACTAAAAGCCACATCCACTGCCAGCCTACAAGCTTCTGGGCACTGGGCCATTCTAGTCAGGATATGGGGCTAGGGAGCCACCCGTCATTGAAAATGATAAAAAGAAGACAACTGGCAGTTGTCTATTTGCCCAGGTTTTCTTCTCAGGATAAAGAAATGGATATTGTACCCTCCACATCACACATTATTGTTTCCATATCTTCTTAAAAATTCTTTCCCCTGTTAGCGTTGCATGCTAGACTGAGCAATCTTGTGCAGATAGAAGAAAGAAAAGAGAGAGGGTGAGATTCAAACTGCCATGGCTTTCATCACCATGACAGCATCATTGCTTGGCAGCTCAACTGCAATCACCACGTCGAAAACTCCTACTGGTCCTTGTCGTCGTGTTGTTATGACACGGGCCATGAGGGTTCAAGAGTCCAGTGATTATACCAAAGAGACTAACACCAAGAGAAGGGATCTGGTGTTTGCTGCTGCAGCCGCGGCTGTCTGTTCTGTTGCCAAAATTGCCACAGCAGAAGAGGAACCAGCGCGAGGAACCCCAGAAGCTAAGAAGAAATATAATGCTGTGTGCGTCTCTAATCCAACTGCCAGGGTTTGTCGGAAGTGAAGCATTTTTGTTTACTGGGGAAAGAGTTATAAATGTGCTGATCTTGTTATTGAAATCTTTTGTAACGAAATAATGACTGTATAATACTTTTATGTTTCTCTAATGCAATACCGATCCTCGGACGAGATTGGTTTAGTAAAGATTCACTAATTTGTTCATTGAACTCAAATCTTTCTAGTTCTTTTTTTTTGGGTGTGTGGAGGCAAAATTCTCTTTTCTTTCAACTCTCGTCTCCTTTTTTTGCCCCCACTTGTTAAATTTTTTTCTTCCTTTACCGCGCCATCTTCTGGTTGAAGGTCGATAAGAGGCTTACTGAGAGAGGCTTCACACACAGTATTTTTATTCTATTTTATCCCTTGATTATTCTGGTTGTTGATGTACTTTTCACTCATTAATAAGTACTCCTAGAAGTCCCATCTCACCCACAGGTTGAGCATTGGACATGAGGCGGCGAATAACCTAAAATGCATGTCGCTTATGACTTATGAGCCATGTTTAATTTCATTTTTACGGGAGTAAACTTTTAAAGCTGTGGGATTGAGAAAATTTTGCCTTTGCCTCATCAACTTGAAAAACTGCTTCCAATTTTCTTCAATTTTTTTTTTGACAAAACACTATCTAGTAAATTTCAGAATCTGCAAAAACTAAATGCTCTTTTATTACACTCCAATGGTTCTATGCAAAATTTTCAAAGGTTCAAAGCCGCAGAAATTAACCACGATTTGCTGAACACAAGTGTTGCAATAATTCAGTAATCCTCCCAAGGCTCAAAGCTAAAAAGAAAATTACAAACCTCGCATATTTGGAGGGAACTACTTTCGTACATTGGCCCCTTGGAAGGACCTAACCAAATTTTAGCGAGGATGACACGAAAACAACGGCGCTAAGCCACTAAACAGGAAAACTTGATCCCAATTACAGTTTCAGCTACAACCAATACTCATACTGAACTCTAAACAAACAAAAATAGATTCACTGACATCAGAAGAAAATCTGACAATCCAAAAAAGGGAGTTGGGAAAAAGAGGAGAAATGCCGTCAGTTACTGTTACCAATCAGTAACAGCGCAGGAAACTGAATAGCCCAAGCTTTCCCATTGGACTATTGTGGACACAGAACAAACACCCTAATCAACTTAATCAGTGGCTTTTCCATTTTGCTGAGACGCAACGTAATTGCGGATGATTTCCATGGCTAGCTGATGGGCTGTCTTGTTTTGGAGTTTCGCAAGTTCCTCCACAGCATCATAAGTTTTCCTATCAGTGAAGAGTTTCAGATTGGCTAATTTGGACGTAGCTGGTATACCCTCCCATTTGTCAACCGAGTCCTTGAGAGATTCGAACCCCTGAGAAATCGAATATTGTTTTAGTGGTCAACAAGATAATTAAACATTTGCAAGGCAAAAGGCACCAGAAAGGCTGTTGAGGGTGACCAGCAATTAGCTCATTTTAGACATGACTGCCAATAAGGATCAACCGTTTATTTTTCCCATCTCAGGGAGGAATATAACAAACTAGAATTCAAAACTCACCAAGCGGTTGGTGAACTCCCCAAACGATTCCTTAGGTTTTCGTTGACGCTTCCAATGGTAAAATAAAGGCTCCAGTACCTTCTCTAGCTCTTGAACTTTAACCTTGTCCAGGAAGCACCTTGCTAATGAAGTTTGATTGGGTGTACCTCCAAGCCATATCTATTTAAGTGCAAAACCATATATTATTCGAGGCAGAAAATAAACTGATTAACATTTGAATCAGGATCCAGTATTTCCAAGAATACCTGATAGCTGTTGGGACCATCACCAACAAGTCCAAGTTCAGCCATGTAAGGTCTCGCACATCCATTTGGACAACCAGTCACTCTTATAACAATAGATTCACTGTACCGCAGGCCAACCTGGAACAAATTATAATGTGCTTGTCATCAAGATCCGCAATGTGACAACTGACAACTTTGCCCACCAAGGATCAACTATGTCCATAAGTTATTATGTAAAGACATACCTTCTCAAACACATTTCTAACCCTCTTCAATAAGTCAGGGATTCCTCGTTCAGCTTCAGTTATAGCGAGGGGACACATGGGCAAAGCAGGACAAGCCATTGCAGTTATATTGAGGGGATCAACATACCTGGGTTGCTGAGGACATCCAAATAGATCTGATTAATATTCGCCGACAATAGGGTAAAGAAAATATTCTACATAAACTTCAAGATCCACTGGTTATCAAACCAAAAGGAAACCAATGTTTCAAAGACAAGGAACGCATACAAAGGATGGTGGTCTTGGAAGAAGAAAAAAAAAAAGGGGGGGGGGGGGGGG
>ONZK01001175.1:9381-19637 GCA_900322385.1 Pharnaceum exiguum | reverse complement strand
AAATAGTATCACATGCGTGGAAGTATGGAACCATAAAATAGTTGCTACTTGCTGGATGCAAGCGTCAATTCTCCATGGCTATGCAAAAAAGATGCAAATTCCACACAGTTGACAAGTTTCGAATAACAATAACAAATCAGTGACAATGATTTACCTGTTCATGCCATCCTAGAAAACTCTTAAACTCCCACTCTGGAAGCTCATGAAATGGTTCAAATTTCTTCCCATAGTATTGCTCAACAACACTTCTGAACTTTTCAATTCCCCATGAACTGATCAAATACTTCATTCTACTATACTTCCGGTCATCTCTTCTCCCATTCTCCCTCTGAGTAACTACAATAGCTTTTATAGCATATAAAATGTCCTCCTTTGGAACATACCCCAATGGTTCCGCCAGGCGAGCAAAAGTGCTTTCTAACCGATGAGTTCTTCCCATGCCACCTCCAACCTGACATAAAAGTAAAGAAAGTCTGAATAAACGCACAGTTGATGTGAACCGGTAATAGAAGCTAATGATTTTTTGTTTTTTCAAATTGTGAGGGGACAGCGCCCCAGGCAACAATAAAATATGATCCTGCTAAAGGCAGAATCTACAACTAGGAGATCAAGATAAGAAGGTTTGTTTTCTCCTACTTACATATAAGTTGAAACCCTTAGGTTCTCCGTTCGCATCGGAAACAACGACTACACCAATGTCATTGGTGAGGATGTCCACAGAATTATCACCTGGCACCGTGACAGCTATCTTGAATTTTCGGGGCAAAAACTGAGTTCCATAAATCGGCTCTGGAGAGTCAGGAAAATTTGTTCCATGAGAATTATCATTACGGGCTTCTACCACTTCTGGGGGCTCAGCTGTCATAAACTTCTCCCCATCAACCCACACATCATAGTAAAACCCTGATTGAGGAGTTAAAAGAGCAGCAATATTCTCTGCCGTTTCCTGAGCAAACAAGTAATCCTTTCTAGCAAGGGGAGCAGGAGGAGCAAGCACATTTCTATTTAAATCACCACAAGCACCAAGCGTAGAGCCCATATTTCTAATAATGGTTCCCATCACAGTCTTCATGTCTTTCTTCAAAACTCCATGGAGCTGAAATGTCTGTCTTGTAGTCAATCGAAGTGTTCCGATACCAAATTCATCAGCAAGATCATCCATTACCAAATACAGTCTGTTGGATACTTTCCCACTAGGGTTTTTAGTGCGCAGCATGAAGGAGTAAGATTTAGCACCCCTGACCTCTCTATCATACTGTAGGTAACTCCCATGAAATTTGATCAACTGTGTAGCAGCCTCATTAATACCCGGGGCATCACTCACCATCTCCTCGTTGAGTGGATACCTTATGAAGTTACTTTGCTCCTTGAATATTTCCACCTTACTACGCTTAGGCTCAGCAGCCGTGTCCGGCATAACAGGCTGCAATACACATTAACACCAAAACCATAAGAAAGTATGGAACTACACCACTAATTCTCATCCAAAGACCGGATGCATGCCAAAATTTTGCAACAGCCAATTTCAGGCTAGCAGCTCACAGACAAACATCTAAAAATACATCAAGATTCAATTTTTACCAAGACATTTGACACTATATAGTAGCTAATGCATAGCACATAAATTGCGACATCCGTCTCAAATTAGTTGTCACATTACCAAAAACAAAACTAGCAATTCAACAACTACATCATGACAACATTGCTCTGCACCAAAAAGCATATATCACAATTCACAACAAAAATTTAGCTAAGGCGGATATTCCAAAGGGCTGAAATATAAAAAATTTACATTTAACTACTTTTATTATTTTATGACAACCATATAATTAAAAAAGCATAATTCAACCATGCTTAACAAATAACAATATCCAACACAACATTTACAATTGACATATTAGCCACTCACAAAAAAGCATGCAAAAAGGTAACAATAAAAAGAAAAGAAAGAATCTTTTTTGCCAAAGTTAACACCTTTTTCTAAAAAGCAAATTCAACTATTAGTATATTATCCTTAGTTTCTAATAATCAGTAAAGACTTACATATATGTCATTCACTCATTTGATCATATTCATACCATACCATGCAAGTACACTTAATAAACCATCAATCACAAAACAAAAAATAACAAAAACCCAAAAATGATAAGGCAGGACAATGAAATTTAAGATCAAAACAACCCAAAAAGAAAAGGAAAAAAACGGTAAAATGAAGAGATGGTTACCGTAGAAACAGCTCTGACGATGGGAGTTTTAGAGAAAGAAAACCCATGAGAGGTTTTACGAGTGCAGAATAACCCAGATGGCTTTAGCCCATTGAAGCTCCTGTCAGTGAATATGGCTGTGTTTGTGCCACCAAACGACGTCGTCATGATGCCAAGAAAAGTATAAAATGAGGAAAAGGTTAAAAGAGAAGTAAAACCCAGAAAGGGTTTTCAAAGTAAGTGTCTGAAGAACTGAACAAACAAAGGACAGACAGAGAGATTGGCAGTGAGAAATGAGAAATGGGAAATGAGAGGGGAGAGAGAATGGAATAGAGACAGATATGATAGGCGCTCAACACTTTTAAGTTGTTGTTGTTGTTGGGTGGTGAATGGTGATCAGTGAATGAGGAAAATTAAAAAAGGGAAATGAAAATGAAAGTCACGTGCCAGCCACGAGATCGAATCCCATTCGCAGTAGTACTAGTAGTGAGAAAAATTGAAAAATGACGTGAGGGGTTATGTAACAACGGCAGTCTTTTGTTGTGTTAAAATGCCTGCCGTGTCAAAGTTGGCTGATTATTAATAAGTGATTATTGTTTTTACAAAATTAACACTAATGTATTCACTAATTAAAGTTTGTTCGAATGCTCAAAAAAGACAATAAAAAAAGAGTTTGTTCGGAAGGATTAAGCCGAATAATATTGAATTGAAATGAGTTAAACTGTGTTAAAGTAGGAGTATTCGTTAAGATTATATTGATTTTTTGGAAATCTATTTCATGAAGTTGTTTATATAGATACGTTAGACATATCTAATGCTCCGTATCAATTGTGTTTTGAATTATTTTTGATCAAATTCAATATATTGAATTGCTTGTACATAATTTTAATATTTACGCCCATTTTTTTATATATGTGAAAAGAAGTAATAAAATGAAGTTTAGTGCATGGAGTAATTTCAATTGAATGATTGATTTTTGAAGGCTTTCGTTCAAAAAAAGGATAGGTTGTGTATATGAAATTATGAACGGAAGAGATAGAAGAAAAAGAAAGAGAGTGGAGTACACCAGATGAGGAAGGGCGTGTGGAATCCGTTAAAGGATGATTAAACAAGGCAAATTTATTTCTGTTTTTGGTTTTTACATTTGGAATTTTTGGGGTTAGTGGGAGTCTGGGGGGGCATAATGCTGATAATGAACCTGGACTAAATTGTGGGCCAAAAGCTTCTTTTGTTTCTTTCAGGAAGAAAAAAAAAAGGAAATAACAAGAATGGCTGGTCCTGGGTTAGTCAATTAGGGCTGCCAAGTGCCAAGGGCCCAAGAAACCAAAAATTTATACTTCCTCCTACTAGGCTACTACTGGTAGTCACTACTGTAAGGGTGGCTCTAGGATGATGTCTAAGGTCACCTGGTCTTTGTGGTGGTTCAATCTTACGCTAGGTGGTCTCATACTCTCATTAGATTCTTTATATAGTTCATTACTTTAGAGTTTAGACTACAGGGTGGTCGCACTACCAAACAAAAGTCATCAGTGGTGAGAATTTTCTAACATCGCCAGAATTAATAATATTATTTTGGTCGTGTAATGCCCAAATTTGAAGTTCATCTCTTCCAATACACCAAAACCAATGGCAAGAAAGATGATGATGCATCAGCATATGTATGTATTTGGCCAACTTCATTATATGAGGTGCATTTCTTAACGCAAAAATCTAATTTCATCCCAGTCCAAGCTAACAGCAGCTAAAGTACAGATCACCATTTAAAAAGAAGAGAACAAGCACAACAGGGTGGATTTGGTTAATCTTAATAATTAGCAAATAGTCAGTGCTCTAACATTTACAAAATGTATTTTCCGTGCAAAATCAAGGAATCTTTCCTATAACTAATTAAGAACATACACTGATACACTACAACATTCCGTATTTCTTTCACGAATTGTATACTTCAATAGGCCAATCAGCCCTATCCGGAGGCCTAAATAGTGGCTTCCATGGAGCAGGTAATATAAGCAACGCAACACTGATAAAGTTCCTGATAAGTTCCCAGATTCCTGTCAGGAGCTTGTCTGGCCATCCGTTAGCCAAATCTAAGATTCCAAATTAATGCAATTGGAGCCATCGAGTTAAAAGTCGTATTTCGTTCTCCCACTTCCTAGTACGAGGCATAACATGTCGTCCATGTTAGAGGAGGAACTGAAGAAGTTCCAAGCCTCTAGCATCAATCGCTTCCTTGATCCCTTGAAGTGAACTACCTGTACACCAAAGAATAAGCAAGACTAATGAGCTTGACAACACATAAGTATTGTGCAGAGTGACAGAGATGAACATGCGTAATATCATTTTCTGGATAATTGATCCATGATAATTGTAAGTAGAAGGGTAGCAGAATGATCTGCCAACTGACTAACTGAGTCCTGACAATGAACCTCGGTGTACTAAAGGAAAGAAAAACATTGTGCTATAGCTGACCTTTACATCAAGAGGCATGCCATGAAATTGCCCTGCACCCTCCGGAGGTGTCCAATTGTACACTGCACATGGTAGAAACAAGATGGAAATCCCATTTATTTCTTCCGTGAAAGCTACTGGTTTCGAGAATCTCCTCATGTCAAAAGATGGATGAGACTTCACAACCCAAGCTAAGGCTAACTGATCACCCAGCATTCTAGAAGCTCCCATATACTTGGTAGAGTAAACTTTTAGTACATCTACCAGAAAATCCTTGGCCCTGTCCACAGTAGACGACAGAAAACCTCATGTGAGAAATAATAACTTCCTCGAGGAAGTAAAAGCAGCCTTAACACAATAATCAGTCTGGTTCATGTTGATTTGTTTCCTATTACTCTCCTTTCATATAGGAGGGGGGTCGGGGAAAGAAAGATAGCAGACCTTTGAAGGCCCTCTTCAGTGCCTCTCACAGCAATAAAACCAGAGTTTAACGGTTGGTCTTTGTTGTTCCTGAATGTTAGGGCTAGATGAAAACTCGAGGAATCCTCAAATATCAGCCCAAGATCATCAACTACAGCTATGTCTGAATCAGTGAATATATAGTGACTCGTTTGACCTTCTTCTGTCTTGTTCTTTTGCTCCTCAAGCTTTGCTGTCAAGAAGGCCTGTGATAATAAGGAAAGGCTTTTATCAGAAAGAGATCATTTTGCAGAGAGGCTTGCAGAAGATATGGAGAAGGCCTAGAACTTCATTATGAAATAGAGGCATTTTACATTAGATCACAAAATAGTTACAAGGAAAAGCAAGAAAGAGAACTAACTATTGAGAATATGCTTATCATAATTCTATTCACATTTTAAAGCTCAATCAATGAAAGTTCTAAAAAAGAGACTCCAATTAAACCAGGCAATCTTCCCAACACCGTAGCTAAGGAACCAGATGCTATCTCTTCCCGTTGTATGAACAAAGTAAAGCATCAGGTAGGATGTGTTTCAAATATCATTCTCTTAACTCTGGAATTCATCGAAAAGTCATTGCCACAACTTGAAACCTGGAGTCACCATTAAGTATAGCTGAGGTCTTTAATCTACTGCCTACATGCTCGACTCACAAGTACTATGTCCTCTCTCACTAGATTCCATATACTAAACCAACAACCAACACAATCAGAAAGAAATTCTCATAACAGCAGGGAAGTGAATGGCCAAAAGCTGGACAATTTAGCCACCAGGTAAACCAGCAGTAGGTCAGATAATGTGCAGAATGGCATAAAAAGGCAGAGGTCCAAGGCCAGGACTATACATATATATACTTCCATAAATAATATCATGTAATAATGTTTCAAAGATGGTTGTCCTTAAGTTTATGAACTACTCAAGCAAACAGAAAGTAGCACTACGAAACAAAAGATGCTGATAACTCTTCTGATAATTTGCTCTTGGGTTCCCTATTCAGCAAAACTATACCATGTCCATAAGGCTCAAAGGGGCACTCATTGGCAATCAAAGTGTCTCAGAAAGTCATCGAATAAAACCTTAAGATAAGCACTCTCAGCATTGCCATCATTAAAACTAGCTTGAAAGTAACGAAATTAAGAATGTAGACTAGCTTGCTGCTGTATAACTACTTATATAGCTGGATTGTAATTGGTTCCCGACAACATTTCATTTTTTGTCCAGTAACCTTAAAAACAAAACTCAAATAAGTTAAACTCTTTCATGAACAGTGAGGTTCTTACACCCAGAAACCCCAGAGCATAAGATTCTTCAAAAAAGCACTGAAACATAAAAGAATAGACTATGCGTTCTCCCTTCAGATATTTCTTTCCCTAGGTTAGCACAACCTTTTCTTTATATTAAATTATTAAAAAAAAAGCGTAAATAAACCAGATTGCAACCATCTGAAATTGGAAACAAAAAAAGAAGAGAGTAATTCATGTAAATCAGTGCAATGTGCCCTTACAATGTATGACCTAATTCTTTGAAGCATCAACTTGTCTCGTGAATATTCACCTTGAATGGGATAAGTGGTAACTCTTTCCTGGTCTATTTGAAATTCAGAGTCCGGATCAGTGAGAATGATTACATTGCTGAAAGGCATTGTCACCTGCAGAACAAATGAATGTTGAACGAAAATTCTCATTACTCGAACGCAAAAGATTAGCATATCAAAAAAAAAAAAAAACGAGGCAGTAAGACCATTCGAATACAGAAATCGGACATTAGAAGATAGTATAGGGAAAGAGGTTATCTCAATCCCACCAGGCTCCTATACATCCTCTTTAACATAAGACCTTAAAATAAAGATTAACAAAAGATCCCCCATTCTCCCATTGAATACTTTCTCCTCATGTAGCTCTAAACAACTCCAAGAAGAACAACCTGATATATAATGTCTCTTGTGAGCATTCACTACTCGAATCTCACCTGCATCACCCATCCAAAAAAGATGCTAACTAATCCACAACAACCACTATACCATGACCAGGACACAACTGAAGAGACACAACCTATTATGAAACCCATTTTGACAGAGGAAGGCCCTGCCATATCTGTTATCACAACAAGCATCAATAAAGAATAGGACAATCAGAAACCAGATCCCAGTCATCCAGTTACAAAGAAGGGGACATTTAACATGCATTTATCTTCTAACACACCATAAACTGCCCCATTAAATAGATTATTCATACTGAACTTAGCTACACACCTTCCAAAAAAAAGGCTTTCTCACAGCATTAAAGGTCTTGTCTTCTAGATACTCAACACTTATGAATACAGGTTAGTTCTAGCGCATGCCTGGTATCGAGAGAAAACTCTGCCACTTGTAACTAGCCTAGGTGAATTAAGATACAGGGCAAGCAGAAAATATCACATCACAGTTCTCCGTGACTTTATCTGAAATTCTGGATAATTTTAAATCTGGAAATTGATCTCCAGGTTCACAACTGATATTCAAGTATCCAACACAAGTAAGGATGGAAACCTGGATGAAACCATTCAACCCCTGTAATCAAGAAATATCTTGTTCTCTCATGGGCCTTCCTCCAGCATTCCAGCTCTAAAACAACTCCAAGAAAAACAAGATCCAAAAGTGACTTGCCTCTCATGAGCCTCTTCCAGCTTAAATTTCCAAAACTGCTTGACTGTTAGTTGCATCATCCATTCCAACATGATGCTAAGAAATCCACTAGAACTATTATACCATGACCAGGACACCACTGACTATGATGAATGAAACACATTTTAGACAGAAGAATGACCTTTGCCATGTCTGTCATCAAGCAAGAACTTTTTCTACAAAATTTTTTATCCAATCACCCAGATCCCAGTCATCCAATGAGAGAGAATATACTACTTATATAAGCATTTCTCTTCCAAGAATTCATACACTTCCCAGTGAACTAGACTATTCATACCTAATTTAGCTATAAACAGAAACAAAATATAATGCTCTCACAACCTCAAAAGTCATACTATCCACTTCTAGAAACAGGTATGTTCTGGCACATGACCTTGAATCCAAAGAAAACCCTTCCATTTGTGCCTACTGCCTAGCCTAGGTGTACTAGGAGACAAGACAAGCAGAAAACATCGTATTACAGATCACTTCCGTGAATTTATCAGGAATTCTGGATAATTTCATATTCTTAACAACAACTGATATTCAAGTTTCCAACACAATCGAAAGATGGGTACCTGGATGAAACTAATATATGAATTCAGGACAGCGATGGACCTCTCTGGCTTTGTGTATGAATTGTTTCCAACAGTGACTAAATCTGACGGAACCTTATCCACATTATTCTGAGTAGAAGCGTTATAAATGGTGAAAACTGTAACAAACGAAATATTCTCTCCAAGGTTTGGGCTCTCGGAGGGAGTGTGACGAGTCTTATTCAGTGCCTTCATGCCTGCACAGCAAGCAAATACAGAAGACGGTTAGTCTAAGTGCATACTGACCAACCGAGCAACGAACCATCAAGCAAACAAAACAATCGTAGCTTTCTAAATGACAAAGTGCAAGATGACTAAGTTTCCACAGCAACATGAAACGTAAGTAGCTGGTCCTGTAACCCTTGTTTGTGCCACTAATTCATGTCACCAGGAAAAAGTTATCTATAACACACCCAACTGCCGTCTGTCTGCTATTTCATCAAGTGTAATTTTCATTTCTACACCAAAAAATGACTCAGTACAAACTCTTTTCCTGGGAAAACATAGTCCACATCTATCAGGTCCACTTCAAATTAGCCTTAAGAGGAACAATATCGATGACATTTACCAGAAAAAGACTCCTGATCAGGGTGTAATAACCACGGATAGCCATCCTCTGAATGATGTCTCAGACGAGATGTTTACCAATATCAAATCCATCCTTCTCATTCCTTCTTTTATAACAAGGTCAGTGTGAGTAGTACAAAAGATGTGGAGCGTGTACGAGTCTAGAGATCTCGATAGAAGAGATTAGAGAACGAGAACCTGTATAGATAACTCATTCTGAGGATGTGCACATATCATGTGTGAGCACACGCCTTTTATGTTTTCGTGCTTGTGCACGCGTAGGCTACGCGCACACATTTGGGTATACTCTCACAAAATCAATTCTCGCATGCCGGTCCCAATAACACTGGGAAAAATGGCTACGCTATTGTTGACGATGATTACACCTCATGCATCTATATGCAGCTACCTTAGCCACTACTATTCGTACGACCTCTGCCTTCCAATAAAACTTACTTAATCCCTCTAATTCAGTCCAATAAAACTCCGTTCGCAACATAACAACAATTCAATTCAATTTAGCTCAGGTCATCTCATTAAAAATAAGCTACAAAGAACGTCTGGCCAACATTACAGTACATATAATAACAATGTATGTATATAGTAATTATATACTGACCTTGGCATTGCAAGCGATCGGGCCGGCCTTGACCGGCAGGAGGCCCAAGAACCAAATGGTCAGCTTTCTTGGGCCGTTTCAGCTGCGGGCGGTCCTCGGTGGCCGAGAAATCGTGCAGCTCTAAAACTGTCATAAAATAAACCAAACATAAATATATTCTAATAATAATAATAATACAAATGCTTGTTAATTTGGAGGAGAGAAAATAAAGGAAAATTAAATACCGGAGAAGATGTAAGGGAGGAATATCATGAGGGGTAAGAGGTACAAAAAGCGTCGCCAAGTGGAGCTGCTGCTGATTGTAATGCCCATTTCTGGTATTACTCCTCCTCCTACTCCTTTCTCACTCTTCAGTGACTGTGTCTCGATCATTATACTATACTATATTACTATATATTCAAAACCAACAACTACTACTCACATCTAATTTAATAATAGAGAATACTAATATAAGAATAGTAACCTTAATCTAATTTTAATGAATGAACAGTTTACAGAAAAGGGGAAAGGAGACAGGTCATAGGAGGGAGATGCCTGATTTGGAATGGAAAGGTGATGTGTTAGTTAGTTAGTTAGTGGGGACTGTGAGTGATAGTTGGAATGTTTGGTGATTTTCAGAAGAGTACGTTTGATTGTTTGAATGTGAGATCAGACTCAGAGGGTGAAGGACAGTCAAGTGAAGGGGGGGGGGGGGGCCGTGGG
>ONZK01001173.1:41471-73724 GCA_900322385.1 Pharnaceum exiguum | reverse complement strand
CCCCCCCCCCCCCCCCCCCCCCCCCCCCCCCCCCCCCCTTCTTTTGTTTCCTGAAGGGGAGCTAAGGTGTCTGTGCCAGTAAAACTCCCACAAAATTCAGCCTAACCCACAAAAACCTACCCTCATGGTATGCCTATCCTCACAATATAGACTGTACCCAATACCTCAAAAAAAAATCACCTTTTTTTTTTTGGTTTCTGTAGAGGTCAACCACAATTGCACAAGAGAGGCAGAAAAGGGCTACAGTAAATAAGACCTAAGGCAACCTGTACATGTATACACTGAGCTCAATTCAACTTAATAAGCTCAACATGCATAATAATTACCTAATTACCACTACTATGACCAAATATTCAATAGTCAAACACTCAAACCTATGAAAGCTAAACCATAACTAAAGATCCAAACCCAGATAAACACACACAATTAACATCAATCCAACAATACCCATCAACAATTACACCTCAAATTCACTAAAGCTCCAATCTTTCAAACATAATAATTAAATTTCATCAAAAAGATCCAATCTTTCCCACACAATCAACTCAATTACATCATATGCATAACAAGAAACCATAAACAAAGGCCAATTAAGCATAATTCTCATCAAACTCAATCAAATTACATCACATGCAAAAACCCTAATTAACCCAATTAATAAAAACAAATTAAGACAAAGAAGAGCAAAATTCGGAACAAAAAACCAATCAAAATTTAACAACAAGAGGAGAGAGAAAGGAGGAGGGCTTACTGGTAATTGGGTAGGAGCCAAAATTTTATTTAAAATAAAAGTAAAAGAGAAAATCTTTATTTCAATTGGGTTGCAAAAAAAACCCTAAAAAAATTGGGGGGAGGTTTTGAATTTTATTGATAACCCAAATCTAATTGGTCTGTTTTGGAGATTTTTGGGGAAAATCAAGTATGGTGTGATTTTTATTTAACTTTTTTTTTATTTGAGTTTGTGTCATAGGAAAAGTAAAAAGGAAAAAGAAAAGAAAGAAAATAAGTCTTATTTCTTTTATTTTCCTCCTTTTTTCTTTTTTCTTTTATTTGTGGGGTTTTTGTTGGTTTGTTTGTGGTGAAGACTGAGGAGAGAGAGTGGAGAAGTAGTATAGTAGTGCTGTCTGTCTAGTGTTTGGGTGTCTTGTGTCGTCGTTTGTTATATTTAATTGAGACAGCAATGACTCACTAACGGCGTTTGGTTGACACGTTGCACTTTCCTTTGCCCTCGTGTTACTTCACTATACCCCGCACCCACATTCTTCTTTCTCTTTTCTCTTTTTTTTTTTGTTGGGATTGTGACATGATGATATGATATGGCCTATGGGTGATGCAATCCTATGCATTAGTATTGACTAATTATTATGGCCAGCCGCCGGTATTGCTACCCGCTAAATTTCTTCCTTGGGAGTCCGGACAAGTCTACTCGTATAATGGGTGTAGATTTTGTTCATGTGTGTTAGGCCGGGCTCGTTTGGTATACACAAAGTAGGGGGTACGGGTTGAGTTAACCCAAACCAAAGTAATATTTTCTATTTGGTTGAGAGTTATGTCTTAATAGAGACACCAAAGGCCATCTGATAGGACAATATGATTTTTCTATTAAATTCTCATTTCCTTACCCTTGCCCCATAATTTCACACCTTGCTCTATACTTTCCCACAAACTCTCCTAAATTTACCATTTTCCTTAATCTTGTGCCTAACGTAAAGTGGAAAAAAAAAGAAGTTGGGGAATAGTAAGTAACTTTGATCGAGCGGACACATAATGCATGTAGCATATATTAAAGAAGAACAAATCATTTAAAAAAACACCATTAACTATTTACCAAAAGAAAAGGCACCATTAACTAAAACACCCAAAAATTAGCTTGTTGTCGCTTAACACAACATCCCAATTTCATTGCACGTTGTTATATATGTATTTTTTCACACTATTGCTATATCTTTCAAATAACTTCTTGAGTAATTATAAGCTGTTTAAATTACATTTCAAAGATAGCAAGAGATAATAAAATGAGTTACACTTTAAATTAGAAGAGAGGGTTTCATATATATTTATGAAAATTATGCTTTGATTTTGAATACGTGGATCAATAAAGAAATAAAACGTTTTCTCTTGAGAGCAAACTTAAGCACGTGCAAGAACTTTATAACACACTTGCAAACTTAAGCACGAGGAAAAGAAGTACCACAAAAGTGACATTGGATAGAGACTTAGCTCCATATGAACAATGAATCTGTCAGATGTGGACACTTCTGATATATTTTGGCTCTATGCCAGGAAAGTGTGGCAATTGTCTTTCAACTGCATGTTTGTAGACACCAAAAATTGATGATTTTTTAAAAAGAAAATACCAAAGAAATTGAATATGAAAATTCATAAAATAACAAAACCTCAAAACTTATTAAAAATATAGAAAATACACAACCCAAAAGCAATCTAATAAGCACTTAAATTTCATTTCAATCAGTATCTTTAAAAATTATAAAATATAAAACCTATAAAGAGTAAAAAAAATCCAAAACCCTTAAAACCATATGTCGAGGAAGTGGTTATAAAATCAACAAAAACCACACAAGGTCCTGAACGGAGAAATACAATAAATAAACGTGGAAAACCACTATCAACTAAGAGTAAAAAAACCACTGAATCCACTAACAATATCAAGGAGTACAAGCGAGTAAGCGACCATCAACAATCTCGACAAGTACACTATATCTTTCATTTATCCTACATACAATATAACACAAGAGATCTACAACAAGTTTGATGTGCCCATGATATAAATATGTGTAGTATTAGATATATTTTTGTGGCGTATTCTGTTACCAATTTGATGCTTAGACTTTTAAGTTCTCAGTTTGACCATTGAAAATGCTGACGTGTCTCTCCTCACTTTCAGGAATCCAAAAAGATATATTGAATACTACCATACACAAACGTACATTATGATATATCTCGGGTAAAAAATGTAAGATCTCTTTCTACTTTTGGTTGCTAAAACAAAGCAATCTCTCTCCTCACTTTCAGTTTGAGTCTTTCTCGACCCTTCTCTCTGATCGGCGGTAGCTCACCAAAAGGCCTAACACTCCCCAAAACCTACTGCCTCCTTTTATAAAGAAGAAACAACAAAGCTTTTCAATTCTTATATACACCCGGATTTAGTTTACACATGGTTTTTTTGTTAAACTATGATAACACATATTTCATTAGTTACCTTATAAATAAATGTAGTCAGTACTTATTATTAATCACAATTTTAATTGGTGTAAATTACACAGAATTACCAAAGACTTGTTGCAACAAAGCCCATAATTGAACAACAAAGGTCTCAACGTCAGTTGCCCAAGGGCCAAGGCCTCACTTGTAAATCTTTCAGAGGCCACAACATGTGGTCTTGGGCCAAACAAACAATTTCAGCCCAATACTAAAAACAATTGGCCAACTCCAAACGCACAAAGAAAACCGAGCAACATTTGGTCGCTTTGTTACATTCGAGTAGTAGAGGAACATACACAAAAAAAACCATATCAGTTGTTGCAAGTTGTACAATTTGTTTGACAAGTTCTTTCACTTACTCTATGACTTTGACTCCATTAATTAGCAACATGACTTATTTTGTATGTCACAACAATCATGGATTCTTCAATTGATCTGGAACTTAATTACTGAGATCCAGATCGAGCGGACACATAATGCATATGTAATACATGTGTAATGCATGTGGCGTATAATAGAGAAGAACAAATCATTTAAAAGGGACACACACCCTTAGTTCCTCTCACTTCTCAAACAACCATGAAGACAATTTTGGTTGTGTTCCTCGTCCTTTCTTCTGCTGCTTGTGTCGAGGACTCTCCTCGGCACAAGGTTTCACCCTAGGAGTATGTGCGACACCCGTCTCACACCCCTTGGATCCTCTTAGGAATAGTCTTTGGACTCCTATTTGTAGCCATAGGGTGTGGCGTCCTGTACTACTACTGCTACGACCCTCCAGTGACGCCGCTCGCCGTTGCTCAGCCCGGCCAGGTGAAGTTGGCGTTGTATTATGATTAGTAGTTTAGTGTATGAAGTACAAGCTTAGTTGTATTATGATTATTACTTTAGTCGTATATGGAGTACGTACTCTTATATTGTAAGTACTGTTTGGCTACTATGATAGGGTAAAAAGGAAGTGTTGTTATATGTATTTTACCGTTGCTACTGGTTTTTTTTGGTGTTACAACCAATAAAAAAATAGATACAAGTTGCAACAAATATTTGGGTTGGGTTGCAAAAACAGGAAGCAATTTGACAAACTCAAAATACAATGCACTCACAAATAACTAAAAAATTGATAAAAAAAGGAAAAAGAAATCCATTTATCCCTCACGGCTTGATCTATATATTTCACCTATACTATTAACCCTGCTTTGATCTTTACAAAGCCATTACAACCGTTAAATTTGGGCCCAAGGTGATGTGATATAAACTTGTGAGGATTCAACTCAAAACCAATTGGTAATGAGTGGAGGGCACCCACTCACTTATATACACCTGAAGATCACTACAAATGAATAATGTGGGACACAAGCCACCACAATATTCGAACACCCCGCCTCACGCGAAGGGCCACTATGGGCCGACCACTTTGAGCCTGAAGTGTGGATATACCTCTTTGAGTGTCCAACGCGCGTGAGCTCAACTGGGGGAAATTAAACTCAAAGCCCCGACTCACACAAATTCACTTATGGGCTAACAACTGTGGGCATAATGGGGAAACAACAACAATACAAGCTCAAGACCCGCTCTGATACCATATTATATTTGGGCTCAAGGTGAGGTGATATAACCTTGTGAGGATCCAACTCAAAACCAATTGACAATGAGTGGAGGGCACCCACTCACTTATTACACCTCAAGACCACTACAAATGAGCAATATGGGACACAAGATACCACAATATCCAACAACAACCAACCCCTACAACCTCTCAGATTCTTTGTTGCTTCTAACGGAATAAATACTTAAAAAGATCCTTAAATTAGCAAGTCACAAGTAATTTAGCATTAAAAAAAACCTTTCTCTCCCTTCTCCCTCTCCTCCAAAAAAAAAAACTAACTTCACTAGGGGCTGGCATTAGTGCTTTATATACTAATGGTAAGTCACCAAAAGTTCAGATTCATAGTATTTTTTAGTCTAATTCAGATTTAGTACTAATAAAACCAGTCTGTTCGATAGTAAGAGTAGTCTATTTAGTTATGAGAGTAATTGTTCTTATAGGGTTCAATGACCATATGGATTTATAAAGAGTTGTGTTCATCAAGTTGGAAAGATCAATATCAAAATCAGACATTCATCAATGTTATAAAGGGCTCTTCCGCACAAAGAATGTATTCTGCTCTATTGATTTCATATCTTGTTGGTATCAATTTTGATTGTAGATGCCGTATGGCTAATGAAAGCTCTCTTTTTCCCTTAAAAAAAAATGGCGATCTGTATCTTCTTTTATTGATTTGTTTCCTTGAATAAAGTCCTTATATCGATTTTCTTCCTTGAATAAAGGTTTCATCTTTTTTTTCTGGAGGGATAGGAGTCGGAAAGGGCTACGGATACACTCAGTGTATACCTGAAAATGGATACACCGCCTAATCAAAAAAATAACATGCGCCCTATCTCATTGAATGATCCCCAATTGACTCTCCCAACCACTCCCTTTTTCAGTCTCGATCTTCCTCTGCCATCCCACATCCAGATTGACACAAGGATGACTCCGCCCCACCAGACGCCATTTCACCTCTACCCGACCTCCATTGCGCTACTTCGAAGCCTTCGTCCTACTATCCTCATCGCCCCCCTCTCCTTCTCCGACGGGTGGGCGTCGGCCCAATTTCGACGGCCCGCTTCCTCCGAGCCTGAATAAAACTAACAATTTTCTCACCGTCCCAATCATCTCTTGCAGTCCAGTTAGCCTGAATTGTTCCGGCTAATTATTGTCAATTAGCTTTTTCCGACAATCGTAAACAAAACCAAGAAACATTTTGTGTTTAGCATGACGTCATTAACAATAGACTGTACTAGTAGGTGCCTTGTTGCCATTAATGACAATTGCTATTGGTTAGGGCAAGTTTATCCCTACAACTCTCTTGCAACTATATACAGATTTCTATGCATGTCACATCAGCATATACCCCACTTGCAACTCTATTTCCACTCCCACATTATTCCTACAACTTTGATACAACTTTCCAAACATTTTATTTATTTTTAAATTTAGATGGGTATAAAGTTTGGAAATACAAAAAATAATTGATGGAGCCAATGATAAAGGATATGCATTAAATGTAAGAGTTACAAAGAGGTATTCATATGAATACCTCACCTTGCAACTTTGCCAAATTTCAAGAAGATTATCCCTACAACTTTGGTTGCAACTCCCTTGCAACTCATCAAAGTTGTAGGGATAAAGTTGCCCTTAAGAAGAATGGCGGAGAGTACTGTTTCCAAATAAATATGAACCCTACAGTATAAAACAATGGCCACCAGCCCTTCTCCGATCCCTTTCTGTGGTTGTCCGGTTGTCCCTATATCCTCTTGCTCGTCATTTTGGTCTCGCCACAATGTCAATCCGCCTCAAGTTTTCAGTTCATAAATCTCACACAAGTTTTTTTAATTATTATAAAAAATAATAATACTGTAGTTAGTG
Organism: Pharnaceum exiguum; assembly: GCA_900322385.1. Lineage (NCBI taxonomy): Eukaryota > Viridiplantae > Streptophyta > Magnoliopsida > Caryophyllales > Molluginaceae > Pharnaceum > Pharnaceum exiguum. The sequence goes on along the minus strand of ONZK01001173.1, from coordinate 67,036 downwards.
AAGGACTACAATCACACAGGTCCCTTATTTTTTCTGGGTACTTTTTACAAAGCAATTAGATTGATCATGATTAATTAGACAATAAACAATTTTTATACATAATTTTTTTGAAGGATCACAGGGCGATGGTTGATGGAGGAGGAGCTGGTACTTGACGGAGATCGAGCAATGGGGAAGGGGGGCAATTGGTGGGCTTTGGAGAGGGATAATGGAAAAGGAAACAGAGACGGTGCGGTGTACGGAACACTTCGATGGACTCGTTTTTGATCACACGTGTGTGTATGTGTATCACCTTCCATCCGCTACTACTATAAGCTAGTGCAATGCCTGGTTTTTGAAGACAACTAACCAAATTAAGTACTCGTAGTTAAGTATTTATGGGGCATGTCCAATTTAAATTTACATGGACTTAAGTATTTATTTGTGGATATTTGATTGTTAATATCTGTTTACCATCTTTTGAAGTTGATAACAAAGTATGAAATTATTTAAGTACTGCACATTTGATAGGCTAATGCACAATTGCACATATATTTAAGTGAAGAATGACAGAGAATTATAGATAGTGAACAGTATCATAGATTCTCACAAGACGGATGATTTAAGAGAAAAAGAGAACGCTTGTACGATTTTTATTTTTTAGAAAACAATAACTAACAATAACACTAACACCCACCACCAGTTACCAGTACAAATGTGAAATGTACCGTAATTCTAAACATGCGACATGTCCATTAAAATTGATCACGGTAAAACAGCAGATTGAGTTGCCTTTCCACTGGTAATTTCTACGGGGCCTTTGTTTGCACTGTCAAAACCAAACCCATGCAGAAGACTTACGTCTTACATTTACGTAGTAAGAATATATCATTAAGCTTTGTGAATATTTAGTCTAAATTGTATCAAATAAATTTTTGACCTGATGACCACAATGACAGCCTAGCAACGCAGATGACCTTCCGATCATCATCACAAAGTTGCTTAGTAAAGACATACCCAATTTACAGTTTTTTTCCTACACTCACGTCTTATATCTGTCAAAAGTAGTCATACACTTTCAGAAACAACATTTGGAAGACAAAAAGACTACAAAAAAAATACATTTATGAATATCCATTGCAAGACAGAGCAACAAATCAACAATGTAGAGTTGGAGCGTTACATGGCAATTTTTACATATTCTAGAATAATAAGGTGAGTGTAAATGTTTGGTGTCACTGCTGGTAGAGAACATAACCATAGCGTGATGACTGATGATCAATAGTGAGGTAGAGAATATTACCTTTGTACTTACTTATCATACAAAGAGTACATAGAAACAATGATCCTATACTCGAAGACATAGTCATCAAAGAGGGAAAAAGAAGAAGACACCGAAAACCATCACCAAGGCTCAAAACACCCACACCTCTTCCAATCTCACCGGTGAAGGATTATCATTTATAGCAGTTCTTCTACGTGAAAGCTGAACATCCGGCCTAAGTGAATCAAAACCAACGATCAAATAAGAAAATATAGAGGAGAGGAATTAGAGGGTGTGAGCGATTTAGTGACCATTGGTTGATGTCAATTTATAGTAGTTCTGCTACATGAAAGTTGAACATCGATAATTTTGAATTCGAAAAATCACACGGGTAGGAATTTTGTACAATCAATCAAATTTGGCAACAATTAAACGCAGATTGTAATAATTGAAAGGCAAAATGTGGACATAGTGTGGCTGTTTGATTTAGCACGTTTGGCTCAAGTAAGAAAAGGTAGGCAATATTATTTGATTGGAACTGTGAAAGAGAAGTAATTGATTGTGGTATATAAAAACAAAGCCTTAAAATTAGCCTAATTGACAATTAGAAGGCACTCTAAAGGGAAGTAATAAATTATCAGATGATTTCTTGATTGACTGCAATTCGTATCTTGTGTTGATCCAATGACCAAATTGTGCAGCAATAAAGGATCAATATGTATAAGGAAAGTTTTTTATTATTGCGTTTTTCAAGTATATTATTTTTATTGCTTGCCCGATGTATTTTTATTGAGTATACATGTATTTAATTCTTAGATTTTTTTTATTTGATTAAAGGGTTAGGGTTTTCTTGAAACCCTAGCTATGTGGTAGAGATAGAGATATCACGTTCTCTCTAAAAAAAAGTATTTATATCATGTATGTATAGCATTTAACACATAAAATAAAGATCAAATTAATGAAGGAGACTCTAGTTTTGATAGGAGAGGTGAAGCTAGAACTGAGCTTAGACAACTGTGTTTCGTCGGCTAAACTGGCCTTTTTTTAGGTGATTTTCTCCTTTCTGTTGTCGTTGCACTACGCCACATTTGAACCTACACAGCTCTTTTTTGCTACGCTGTCTATTGGGTTAGACATACACAGCGCTTAAAGTACACTACCAATACACAACGCTTCTACTTATAAGAGTTGTGTATTGGTGCCCATAGACAGCTCTTAAAGTACACTACCAATACACTCAGACTCACCGAGAGACACACACTCACTCACACAGTCTATACGCAGACCAGATGCACCCGACGCCGCAGACGCAGCCCCAGAACAGAATTATCACATGCCGATACAAAGGCAAGGCACCAGATAAACCCATCAAAGCACAGAATTATCATCCTGATCTCCTCATATTCAATCACTATTTCTCACCCAATAATCAACGTGTCCTTAAAAAATTACCAACACATCAAAGAACATTTCATAACTACACAACATCATAAGGATTCAACACATTTTAAAAAAGCGAAAATATATAATTATAGGCCTAATAATCAGAAATTAACGTGGGATTAATCACCAATCATTAATCAAACCACAAGAGGATTAATCTTTTACAAAATTAACTAGAACCCATCTTATAATAAAATCATTAAACAAACAAATTATCTGAAATATAACTTTTAACATCCATAATTATTATGGTGAAGAGAAGGGATGAGGAAGTGAGGGGTAAAATAAAAATTTACTCCGTAGTTAACTGTTCGACTTCAAGTGTTTTTGTTTTCCTTTTACCCTCTTGCTTGGCAACGACCTTTTTGAAATTTGGAAGGTCTTCAAATCAGAGAGTACTAAAAGAGTTTTAAGGTGGTTGAAGAGGATGAAACAATTTATCTACACAGGCTAAAAGAAGCAATTAAACGGTAAGGAATAAATATGCATAGAAATGGAACAACTTCAGCACCAATAGTAAGCTGTAGGGAAGCAATTTTGCCCAGAAATAACTGCTAAACCACTTTTGTGGTATATGCCCAGAAACATAAACAGCATAGGATGAGGTTGGAATATCTTAATTGTGCAGGTGGGTGAAACGCTATAAACGTACATTTGTTCGCCGCTTGAAACCTCCCCACACACAGCTCCATTCCTTAGCTTTCTCTCTCTAATTTCTTTTCTTCTCAATTTCTTCTCAAAACCTTCGAACTTTCTTTCTTCTTCTCAGCTCCGATCCTCTCACTTCGCAAAACAATGAAAACCACTATTCTTCTCTTCCTCTTCTTAGTTGCTGTCACTTGTGCCGAGGACTATCCTCGGCACAATCACTCTTCCTACACAGGCTTTGCCCGCCCCCCATCCCGCACCCCGGGGATTGTCCTAGGAGTAGTCCTAGGACTCCTCGCAGTAGCCGTTGCAGTTGGGGTGTTCTACTACTGCTTCTGCTGCGGCTCGGCACAGACGTCGGCAGTCATCCAGCCCCAGGTGGTGGAGTTGGCTCAGCTTTAGGCGTCCCTCCTTCAATTCCACGGTTTGTTGTTAGCTAGTATGATTTGTACTTTGTTATTTAGTAGTGGGCTTGTTATATTTCGTGTTTGGCTCGAATTGGAGTAGTATTATTGTAACTTGTAAGAAGCCGTTTGGAGTATGATATGGTGAATGTAGCAGTGTTGTTATATTTCGTGTTTGGCTCGATCATGTTATGTTGGGTATAAAGGTATAATTTTGTTTGAGTTATGCAGGGTGCTGTGTTATTATTTTAATCCAGCTCAGCAAAAAACACATGCTTGGCTGATGTGGAAAAAAAAAGAAACGTAATAGTATCAAAACTCTTAGGTGCTGTTTGGTATCGTTTTCAGTTTCCAGTTTTTTTCGTTTCGAAAATCATAACATGATATATCATGTCAAATGTTTTAATTTCAAAAATCACTTCATTATCACCAAGTTGAAAATATTTGAAAACCAAAAACTGGAAACTCATAATGATCCCGAACAGGGCCTTAATCATTCTATTAATTGTCTTTTGTAATGTTAATCTCTCCTCCTCCTTAAGTGGATCCACAGCAACACTCATTCATTATTTCCCATAATACTGTTATGGCACAAGATATAACTCGTCCAATACAAATAGTTAGCATTGTGTAAGGTCTATGGTTGTTCAATTCGATCAGTGTGCACTCTTTTCATTTTTGTTGTTTGATATTCATTTCTGTTCGAATCATTCACCATTACACAATTGTAATTAAGTCGTTCGTTCGTTTGCGACTGTTATTGAGGGACATGTGATTCTTCTGGATTTGGGGATATATGGAGAAATGTTTAGTAGGGGCAATTTTGGAAAAACAATGTTGTACAACAATTCACCCTGTTGCTAATAACCAGTGACTACTAAGAGATGCTGGGAAAAAAATCCGTCAGCTTAATGAAACGGTTCTTAGAGTACCTATCAAAAAACAAAAAAAAAACTTGTATAGTGTTTAATTCATGGTCATGGTCCTCATGGACAATGATGAATGGACATGTCTAAATTTTGGATGTATAAGCCCACTAGCCCATTGTTTCGTGAATTGGTGGTAGCCTACATGAATCATCTCCCGGCCATATACTAAAGGCGGTAAAACGACAAAAACGAATCTATATGATCTTCTTAAGGGAAATACTTGTTAGAAATAATCTAGAAAAATCTTGTAGTGTCTAGTATGGCTAGATACAAGACTCATATAGAAATATCTAGATAGGAATTATCTAGACATATGATGAAATATCTAGGGAGAATAATCTAGTAAGTAAGATATTTAGATTTGTTTATTAGTATCTAGAACACTCCATTGAGGAGGTAAAGTGCCTATAAATACCCCCAAAGGGTTGTGCTTTGGATGTAAGGGAAAACACTTACCATCAATATATATCCCTTCACAAAACTACTCTCCCCACCACACTTCCGCACTTATCAAAATTTTAACAATACTCACTCGATAACTTTAACTTACTTCAAGTTTCTTTCTACCAGAAAGACCATGATCCATTTTGTTTCCATTTACTAGGTTCATTCGAAGATTTAACTTTAATTCGCCCTTTTATAACTTATATCTTGTATTATTAGTTAATTACCATAAAGAATACTGTACTTCAAAATATAAAATTCAATAATCTAAAAATGGCAAGTGAGCGCTCGGTACTATCCATTGTTGGAAAAACTTAGTTTAATTTCTTGATGAACTTGTCAGATGTGATTTCATGATTGTGTTTAATTATTGGTATGTTTAGCTACTTATAGTGAAATCAATGAATGACAGAGAAATACCCATAGTTTCACTAGGTAAATAACTGAACAAAAAATAATCATTAAAAAAAATCTCGATCAAGTACGAAAGGCTAACCAAATGAATTATTCAATAATTCTAAATATTATTGAAACTAACTCGAACAAAATTTAGGAAAACGCATATTTGATGAAACTAATCCAATTATTGGTCCTCAAATCATTGTAATGAATAACTCAATTTAACCAAGTTTTTTTATTATGAATGATACAATAATTAACTAGAAAATGAATCCCGACAATAATGGATATAATCCACTATTTTTTTCAATTGTCAGATTTTACTTTGAGAGGGTAAGGTCAAATTTTAGTTGACATCTAGTGGCGCAGGTGGTATATTGTTATTGGTTTTGTGTGTTTTCCAAAGCCGGAAACTAGGTTTGGCATGGCGGCGGGGGTGAGGCAAATTGTAGAGACAAGGGTGACACGAGAAGTTCATCGTGGGTTTTGAACAAATATCACATTGTATGTCTGAACAACACTTCGAAACTGTTTTAAAAAAATATGTTACAAAAAGGTATTTTCACAAAATTTGCCTTAATTGATCAAAGTTGTAGTTACGATTAAAACATTTTATTCATAAAATAAAAGTAGATAGATGATTGTAGCTCGAACTACATATAAAATAAAGCCTTAAAAAGTGATTACTAAGAACGAGGTCCACCACCACCGTAGAAAATGATGCGACCGTCAGCACCTGTATCTCCAGCATCTAAAACATTGTATAGTCTAGTGCTACAACTCATGAACTTTTGAGTGTTAGGGGGGATTTTACTTTGAGAGATTTGATCAAGAATTGTCACATTACCTAAAAATGCTGACCTACTCGTATCATAATCAGCTAGGACACCATTACCCATTTGAGGTGCAGGACTAATTGCTCCAGGGTTACTTATTTCTCCACCCCATTCTACTTGATTGGAAAAATCTGACAAGTCTGTAAATAAAGTTTTTGGCCAATATCCAACTGGGTTCTTTTGTGCATCTATTGATAGCCACCAATTTCCATCATCTTGATGCTGTAAAATCAACACCAATACAAAAAAAAAATCATATCAATAAAAGATATGGAAATATTAGGCGTTGCTTATTATATTGCAATTATTAATTAACATAAATCCCAGGCAACGAGAAATCGAGACAAGATTTTTTGTTTTTTTTTGGGAGAGAGAGAGATTGAAAATCAACAATACACTTGTAATAACATCGAATTGAATAAGCCAATCGATTTGATTCTGCCAACAAATAAAACTAGACTAAGCAAAATTTATATTGATTTAAATTGAATGAAAACACTCAGTTAAGGAATATAAACAAACATGATACAACATAACCTTAAAAAAATTACATTATATAACATAATTTAAGATGTAAACGTGATCGACAACCTTTATGAAGAGGACTCTCGTACCTTGTCGATAGATATGGGCCAAGTGCTTAGATCTCCTCCAATTGTGTACTTATCGGGCATCGTTCCAAGAGGCGTATCTTTGGAAACTTGGACAAATCCAGTGCATTCCACATTTGTACATCCAGATTGACCAGCCTATATTCTCAAATTATACATGAAAGAAATCAGGAAAAGTCAAAACATATTACGATGACACACTAACTTACAGCATGGCTTATCACTTACCTTGAACCTTGCATAAAGATGGATTTCGTCATCGTTATATAGTTGTTTGCTCACCTGAATAATATTTATGTCAGACAAACTAACTTTACACCAATTTTTCTTCAGCATTGTTTGACGAAGTGATTGATAATATTTAGATAGGAGCTTAGATAACAGTAGCTAAAACAATACCATCCATCCAGCTTCAAGACTGTCGACTCCGTTTGAGAGTTTGATACGTGTAGTGGACCATTGAGTACCCTGTACTTGAGGTCTGTTTAGGCTTAGTATAGCGGTTGATCCTAAGTATTGATTGGAGTCACTAGTATGGACTACAGCAACCTGCACAATGCATGATGTAAAGTTATAAGAATAAATGCTTAATGCTCATCAGTAGTAATTTTCGAAGTTCAAGTTTCATGATCCATGACGACGACCACCTCGTACGTACATAATGTACAGGATAATGGAAACCTTCCAGCATCAACCATGGAGACAACCAATTGTTTTTTTTCTCCTAATAAATAGTAATACTATGCACCTCTAAAGTCCCTTGATCATACTTTGTTTTTTCATTAATTAAAGCTAAATTGAAATGGCGTGCTAGAATTTAAGAAAAGCACTTGAAATATATGACTATTAAGTATCCGACCGTATACCCAATTTATAAACTCCTTGTTCCAAGTGACAACTAAACGTGATGCATTTACCCTAAATATGGGATATAACCCTGTTCTATACAACTTTCATTTTTAAAACCTTTTTTAAGTTAGCTTAGTTCAACTCGTTTATTTGATTGTAAGGAGTTATAACACAAATATCAATTTGTAATTTTTTGTAAGTTATTCGTAAAGTCTAACTGTGTAAATTTATAAAAATCCTATACTGATAGAGGTTTAATAAATAACTGTATATCAATTCAATTCAATTCAGTTAAAAAAACAGGTTCATAATTTGAATCAAACAACGGATATTGATAGAGATGCTGGGTTCAGAAAAAAGCCATTAGATATATGAGTATATGACACTATATTGAAGTAACTATATATGAAAAGAATTGAAACTCTTATGCAATGTTCTTCTGGTTTAGGAGGAGACGGAGGGGGTAATGGTAATTCCCCTTCAATATTGGGCTTAAAAATCGGGACAGTTCCAGAAGGGCAACCACCATTTTTCAGCCCAATGCTTCTGTGTTTTTTTCCATCAGACTTCAGTATAACCTGTGAGAGCAAATTTGATAAGCTGTGATAGGTAAATATCATATTCATTTCCTTATAAAAAATAGTTTTGATACAAGAGCACGATTAAATATCAACTATCAAGTACATACAACTCATTTCGAAGCGAAGCTATAGTAAAGTAATAAAATGACAAAATTGTTAAAACCCTTTTTTATATAGGCATTTTTGTAAGGATATCTTTACACAACCCCTCTTATAAAATCAATTTTCTTGTGCACAACCATCTAAACCTCATAAAAGACCAAATTACCCTCGTTCGAACCCCAAACGCCTTTTATGTGTATATCTTAGATTATTAAGTTACCAATTCTCCCAAAACTTAGATTTTTTTTGCTAACATAATTAATATTAGCTCATTCACCATTAGTAAATTAGTTTTCTTATCAGTATCATATCACATCTCTTTTTCAAATTCCCTTACCATCCATAACCATCACTTAAAATCAATATTATCCCATTACCATTAATGGTTAACAAAATCAAGCATTAACATAATATACTTTGACTAAAAAGGGGTTAAGTAAGTGAAAACATAAATGGAATATAAAAATAAAGAGGGGGGTTAGAGTAAATCGTTGAATGACAAACACTAGGAAAGATAACCGGGAGTTAATTTGGGGTATATTAATCGGATTGATTATAGTGAAGGATGATGGAGAGTGAAATGTTGCCCAACTGGGCTTTGTCAAGAGTCCATTTTTTTTTTGTTCACTCTAATAATGATTAATAATGATAAATTGATACTAACTAGTTTGATGAAGATGATTTGTAATTTGTTAATACAAAATTAGTTTTGATTATTTGTTTATATTAGAAAGAGAAACATGATTTTGTGGTGCAAACTGAGGGTAATTTAGTCATTTCAATGACTATAGGCGGTTGATAGTAAGAAATATGTCTTCTTAGGGGTTGTTTACAAAAAATTTTATAAAAGGAGTGCCCTTACAAGAGTGTCTGTATATAAGAGGGAGTTTTCAACAATTTGTTCTAATAATAATAATATAAAAAATACGGGAATTGTCTCTATTTAACTTGACTACATACGTTATCACATTACCTTGGCACTATGATCTTCAATGAAGGATGAAGGAAGGCTGGCTGCTTGAGAAAATCTACGCAGTCAAAAACTTGGCCCTTTTGAGTCTGCATAATTTTGCAATTACATATTCATTGTGAGAGAAAGTTATGAAATCAATTATCAAAAGAGACAAAAACATTGATACTAATTTACGAAATCATATAGCTAAATGTTGTCGAATAAAAGAGAGCACTAAATTAGTCAATTTTCGACAGTTGCTCATGGAATCACAAAAGAACCATTAGTTCGCGCGCTCTCCATCGTGTTCATCTCAAACATTCGAATACGAAGTAGAAAATCAACAAGTCTTTAGTAGGGTGAATTTATAACTAATAATAATAGTATCAAAAAGGTGACAAAATATATATATTACTTAACTTCTCAATGTATTATGATTTAGGGTGTGTTTTGGTCGGATGAATGATCATATGAACTGAAACTGAATTGAACTAAAAAAAAATGAACTGAATTGAAAGAATCTAAAAGATGCTGAACAGAACTGAAAAAAAATGAACTATAGTACTAGCGACGAACAAAACACAACCTTAGTGAAAAAATTACCAAGTTACTCCTCTTAAAAATATGAGGATTTCTCTCTCCCTCTCCTCTCACTCCATGCGGTATTGCTCGTTATTCGTCAACATGTGCTATAATTTCATGGATTGATCATAGTATTTGAAACTATAGAGTGAAGAAAATGATCGAAGGCGCCAAGGAAGCATGCGGCATAGTCATTAGACGAAAGCAAAAAAATAAAAAAGTACACAGCTTCTAAGCCGCGACAGCGCCCTTATATCCACGCTACATCCACGCCCTACATCATCATCAAATCTACACCTCTATCTGTTGTCGTTGCCATCACCCACACACTAGCAAAGCACTCGACCCCCTTTAACCCCAATAATTGAACTAGATCTGGTACAAGTTAGGTGGCCAGAAATTGTAGATGGAGGTGGGCAGCATGCAGATCACCTGTAAATGGGGATGGGGATGAAGGTTTTTGGTGGTAGGCAATCAGGCTTGGCTGTGAGCCTGTGACTTTGATAGTTGAATTGTTCTCCTTTTAATAATGACGATGATAATGTGACAATGACGGTGCTATAGGTAATCTTGTCGACCTTTTGATCATTGATAATTGATTTATCAGATTAGTGATCTGGGTATGGAACTGGGGTGTCTGTGTGAGATGATGTGAGGGATGTTGAGCACGAGGTGACTAGGTGAGGGTATTTTACGGAAATTTTACAGAATTTTCTTCTACATTGAGAAATTTTACAGAATTTTCCACTTACAATAAAACACTCGTATAGAGTAATACCAAAGAATACTGGATATACCTAATAATTATAAAAGGAAAAAATAATAAGTGTACTAGCATAGTACGTGGTGAATGCATATGTACCTTGATGGAATGGGGAGTAACATGTTCATGAATTGTTCTTCCATAAGCACCACTTAAAAGCACCGTACATAAGATAAAGAGGAGAAGTCCAAGATTTCCCGCTCCCATGACTATTGAGTATTAACTAGTGGGTTAGGAAAAGAATTTGCCAATATAATATGTCGCGAAATTACGTAGGGGAATTACTATATAAATACGCTTGACGGTTCAATAACGAAATGTTTCAGAAGAAGAATCGCTTGGACATAACTAATTGCATAAAAATAAAAAGATACGAAATCTTTATTCAAGGAAACAAATCGATAAAAAAAAACTTATCCAAGGAACAAATCGATATAAAGACTTTATTAAAGGAAACAAATCGATATAAGGAGATAGTAATCACCGATTTTAATGCAAAATTAAATGTAACGTGCTAAATTAAGGATCTTTTTCTTCCGTTAGTAGCAATTTAAGGATCCCATTCATATTTTCTCCAAAAAAAAAAAACTTATTCATACTACTACTAATGAGGGATGTTTCTATGGGTGTGTAGAGATGGAAAGTGTTAGAGTGACCCCTAAGTCAAAAACCTTGTAGTTTAGACATTGTACCGTATTCACATCATTGGAATTGCAAAAGGATTTCGTGAACTTTAGGAAAAAGACGTCAATCCAGATGCATATTTTAATCCATTGTCGTGTGAATTGTGATAACCCCATTCGTACCTTATGCATTTTTTAGTCAACCCTCATTCCAAGAAGCACACTAAGAAATCGATTATGCAATTTTTTTAAGGGTTAATCTAGTAAATTGAAACTAATCTGAATTTAAAAAGTATGGAAAAACCTGAATTAAACTGGAAAAAAATCCTAAAAACATTGAAATGAACGAAAAAAATTTAATGCAGTTAAATTTATGCACTGAAATGAACTGGAAAAAAAACTAAATTGTAATACCGTCTACATTATCTTAGATGAATTTAAGTTTAATTTAACAATTTTTATAACTTTCTTTGCATGAAAAGTGTTTGTGCAATTCAAAAGATAAGAATGAAACCACGGCAAGAGAGTACCACCTTACAATCTTAGACCCTGTTCGGGATCATTGTGAATTTTCAGATTTTGGTTTTTAAAAATTTCAACTTGGTGATAATGTAATTATCTTTGAAATTCAAACTTTGGCATGGTATATTCGGTTATGATTTTCAAAACTGACAACATAAATTTAAAACCACTTTTTCTGATTTTCAGAAACTGAGTTTTAGTTTCGAAAAAAATTGAAAACTGGAAACGATCACAAATAACACCTTAGTAATATGGCCTTGTTTTGGAATTTGGCAAATAACAAACAATAGTTACCAAATAAGATAGCACACTTGGATTATAGTGTTTATCAAATTAGTGTATAAATAGCAATTTGAGTATTATATTAATTATCTCAATCTACTCTCTCAAAATGCTTTTGACACTAACATATTTTAAAAGAAAATATTTGGTCAATTTGCTTTTACGATCTACTTAGACATTTGGGTATTAGCAATCTGAGAAAGAAAACGACAACATTAGCAAAGAATATATTCAATGCCAGATTGGTGAGAGGAAAAAAAAAACTAAGATTGGAGGTGTTAGCAAACATGGCCTAATTTACCAAATACTGAAAAGAGTAGATTTTAATGGTCACTTCTACTTTTTGAGTCAAATCAATTGAAATGGATAGATTTAATTAGAGCTAATTAATAAACAGGCTTATGACTCCATAGTTTTTTAAAATCTTTGTTCTAATTTTGACTTATTTTCATAAGTACACATATAAGGGGTGTACGCTTGTACAAAAGATTTGTTAAATGACAATGGGAAAGTTAAATATGATGTAGATGTTCAAGTTGTGATTAGGGGTGATAATGATCCGAGCGACTTGGCAGCTACTCGAGTTCGGCTCAGTCAAAGCTCATCTCGAGTAAGCACGAGCCAAGCTCGGGCTCGACTCGACCTTTGTATTGACCTGAGACGAGCCAAGTGGAGCTCGGCTCGAAAGGCTCATGAGCTGGCTCGATGTTTTTTTATATATAAAAAAATAAATAAGTCAATATGTATAATTACTAATATTCAAAAAACAAGTCATTTATGTTAATGGAGGCTTCAAACTTATGAGATGCGATATATAAGTAGACTTGTGTAATTATATTACAAGCTACAAACGTCTTACCTCCTCTTATTTCATGAATGAAATGTTTTCATCGTAACTACAACTTAAATCAATTAAGGCAAACTTTGTGATAGTACCTTTTTTGTAACATTTTTTATTAAAACAGTTTCGAAGTGTTGTTCAGACATACAAAATGTGATATTCATTCAAAATACATGATAGACTTCTTGTGTCACCCTTGTCTCTACAATTTACCTCACCTCCGCCGCCATGTCAAACCAAGTTTCCGGCTATGGAAAACACACAAAACCAATAAGGAATATAACACCTCAGCTCACTATAATGTCAATTATGTTGAGCCAAATTTGACCTTACCCACCATAAAAAAGAAATGACCTTACCTCACTACTTGCCCCATCACTTTACCCTTAGTTTTTCACTTCTTCTTAACGTGGAAGCTAAAAGACAACCTAATTTTTTTTGGTTTGGTGTTTTTCCTTAAGTTGGACAAAGTTTAAACTGACCAATAAATTTCACCTAACAACTAAGTAAGTAAAGATGGTTAGGGAGGTTTAACATTTTAATCTTTTAAATTAAAAGTCTTATGCAAGTCTTGAAATCGATAGACTCACAGGTCTGGAGAGTTGAGACCCATTTGTCAAATGTTGCTCTAATTTATTGAATAATTTGAGACCATTATTGCACGAGTTGAGACCCATTTGTCAAATGTTGCTCTAATTTATTGAATAATTTGAGACCATTATTGCACAAACTTAATAAAAATTTCCAATAGTATGAGGGAAATGAAAAGATGATGTGGTAACTTCAGAAGTTTGAGTTTGAGCTTGAGTATTAGCATCCCAAATCTGACAATTGAAAAAACGGATTTTTCATCAGGTACCCCTAAACTTTGGAATAATTTTTAATATACCCATTAATGTTGAAAAATTCACCAGATACCCCTAAACTTTGCTTTTCTTGCACGAGATACCCACTGTTGCTCGACGCCGTTAGTTTTTTTGACGTGGCTCACTTGTATTGCGTAGGGGTTATGTTGAATGGCTTACATACCCTTTATATGTAATATATGGGGCGGGGTGTACGTTATTTGTGTCGGTTTTGTATTGTTTGTGGTGGCCGGCTTATTAGAAAAAAAATGAGGAGAAAGAGTGGGAAATCTAGAGTTTGAGTGTTGGGCCGATGATGCTTAGAGAGTTAGAAGGGAAATTAAAGAGTGAGAAAGTAGTGTAGGAATGGGCATTTATGTAAATTAACAATGTAAATTAACGGAGTGAGTAACGGTGGAAATCTCATGCAAAAAAAAAACAAAGTTCAGGGGTACCTGGTGAATTTTTCAATATTAATGGGTATATTATGAATTTATATAGTATTACTCATGACTTATGGAAAAAATAATCATGAATGAACTTGAGTATATAATTAACCCATTTCTTTATTTCATAACTTTTTCATTAATACATAATTTATTTAGTTTATTTTAATAATTGATTCTTTGATTGGTATTTTGTTATTTGGTGAAGTTAGGTGCTTTCGGCCTTTTAAATTAGGTTGAATAATTGAAAATTTATGTAATTAGAATGTTAATTAAATTTTATTAACAATTATGAAAATATTACTCCAAAAGAAATTATGATTAAATTGACTTACAGCATGTTTGGAAGTTAGGGGATTGAGGGGGAGGGGAAAGGGATGGAGGGGAAATGAGGGGGAGGGATTTTACTTTGCTTGTGAGTTAAAAAATGAAGGGGGAGGGGGGAGGGAAAGAAGGGGAACAAATATAGTGTAATTTTTTTACTTCCATTCCCATCCATTTACTCTCATTTTGCCTTCCCCTTCGTTCCCTTCCCTTCCCCTCCATCACTCCCAAACAGGGTAACCTTTTCTGTCCGCGCCCATGAGAGAAGGGAAAGAAGGTTACTATGTCTTTTTATGAAGAACGATTCACCCAAGCAAACATCTATGTTAAACCGTTTTCGTGGTAAGCAGTTTTATACCGCTTAAGCGAGGTATCGAGTTCGAGTCTCAGCGTATGTCGAGATCCTCTTAGGGATGAGATTCACTCACCACAATTTTTTTTAGTTCAATTTTTCCATTTGATTTCAGTTTAGTTTCAGTTCAAATCCTTTCGAACATCAAAACACACCTTTAATTAATTCATATTTTAATATAAAATCTTTTCTTTAGTTTAAAAAAAGGAAATTTTGGACCCTTCTTTAATGTGGGTCCTTTGCGATTGCATATCTGCACACCCTAGGAACGCCCATGACTATTTTTTTTTTCGAACATCAAAACACACCTTTAATTATTTCATATTTTAATATAAAATCTTTTCTTTAGTTTAAAAAATGAAATTTTGGACCCTTCTTTAATGTGGGCCCATGATTAGTAGTAGTATGAATAAGATGTTATTTTGGAGAAAATATGAATAAGATCTTAAAATGCTTCTAACGGAATAAAAAGATCCTTAACTTAATTAGCACGTTCCATTAATTTATCATTAAAATTGGTGATTATTAGTATCTCCTTATATTGATTAGTTTCCTTGAATAAAGTCCTTATATTGATTTGTTCTTTGAATAAAGTCCTTATATCGATTTGTTTCCTTGGGTAAAGGTTTCATATCTTTTTGTTTTTATGCAATTAGTTATGTCTAAGCGACTCTTCTTCAGAACCATTTCGTAATTGAATCAACACATGTATTTATTTATAGAGTAATTCCCCTACCTATTTTTGCGACATAATTCATTACACCGGCAAAAAAATTTCTAACCCACTAGTCAATACTCAATAGTCATGGTAGTAGGAAATCCCGAACTTAACCTTTTTATCTTATTATGTTCTGTGCTTTTAAGCGGCGCTTATGGAGTTGTTCCAATTTTTAAGCCCAGTGCTGAAGGGAATTACCATTACCCCCTCTGTCTGCTCCTAAACCAGAAGAACATTGCGTAAGAGTTTCAATTCTTTTTATATGTAGAAGTAGTTATTTCAATATGCCATATCTATATGGCATTTTTCTAAGTCCGTCGTTCGAATCAAATTATGAATCCGTTCTTTTTAAAAAAATGGAATTTAAATTTTTGCTTAATTTCTTTTTGATACAATTATTTATTAAACCTCTATCAATATAGGTTTTTATAACATTACATAATGAGACCTTTCTAATAATCTACAAAGAATTACAACTTGATATTTGTGTTACTACTTCTTACAAACACAAGAAACAAGTTAAATGAACTAATCTTAAAACGAGTTTTAATATAAAAGTTGTAGAGAACATGGTTATATCCCATACGTTTAGTTTGTCACTTGTAATCCTATATTTCAAGTGCTTTTCTTAAATTGATGCACGACATGTCATTTTAGCTTTAATGGATAAAAAAGTATGATTAAGATACTTTAGAGGTGCATGGTATTACTATTTATTTAAAAAAGGAAAAACTATTTTTAGGGTAAATTATGCCGTACACCCGGGTGTATCTTGCTCCGTACAAAGTTAGATAATTTAATATAGGGCCTTTATCATTTTTAGAAGAGTAGGGCGTATAGCGGATGTACGGAACAAGGTATACCTGGGTGTACCATGAAGATATTTCATTTTTAGGAGGCTGGCGGTGTGGGGTTGTCTACATGGTTGATGCTGGAAGGTTTCCATTATCCTGATATGAAAATTTATTGAAATTCTTTCATATGTACGTACGAGGTGATCGCCGCCATGAATCATGAAAAAATTACCTTGAAAAACTACTACCGATGAGCAAGAAGCATCAACTCTTATAAATTCACATCATTGTGCAGGTTGCTATAGTCCACACTAGTGACTCGAATCAATATTTAGGATCAAGCGCTCGGTTAAGCTTAAACAGACCTCAAGCACAGGGTTCTCAATGGTCCACTGCACGTATCAAACTCTCCAACGGAGTAGACAGTCTTGAAGCTGGATGGATGGTTAGCTTAATCTATTGTTCTAGCTATTGTTATCTAAGATCCTATCTAAATATTATCAATCACTTCGTCAAACAATGCTGAAGAAAAATTGGTGTATAGTTAGTTTGTTTGACATAAATATTATTCAGGTGAGCAAACAGTTATATAACGATGACAAAATCCATCTTTATGCAAGGTTCAAGGTAACTGATAAGCCCTGTTGTATTTAGTGTGTCATCGTAATATATTTAGACTTTTTCCTGATTCCTTTCATGCATAATTTGAAAATATAGGCCGGTCAATCTGGATGTACAAATGTGGAATGTACTGGATTTGTCCAAGTTTCCAAAGATACGCCTCTTGGAACGATGCCCGAAAGTTATTCTCCAATTGGAGGAGCACAAGTCACTTGGCCCATATCTATCGACAAGGTACGAGAATCCTCTTCATTAGATTGTCGATCACGTTTACATTTTGAATTATGTTGTATAATGTAATTTTTTTAAAGGTTATGTTGTATAATGTTTGTTTATATTCCTTAACCGAGTGTTTTCATTCAATTTAAATCAATATAAGTATTGCTTAGTCTAGTTCTATTTGTTGGCATAATTAAATCGATGGCTTATTCAATTTGATTTTAAAATAAGTACATTGTTGATTTTCAATCTCCTAAGCTACGCCTAAAATTTCCATCTATTTTATTGATATTGATACGATTTTTCTATATTGGTGTTGATTAAACAGCATCAACATGATGGGAATTGGTGGCTATCAATAGATGCAGAAAAGAACCCAGTTGGGTATTGGCCAAAAACTTTATTTACAGACTTGTCAGATTTTGCCAATCAAGTAGAATGGGGTGGAGAAATAAGTAACCCTGGTGCAATAAGTCCTGCAACTCAAATGGGTAATGATCTCCTAGCTGTATATGATATGAAATGGTCAGCATTTTTAGGTAATGTGACAATTGTTGATCAAAACTCTCAAAGTAAAATGCCCCCTAACACTCTGAAGTCCATGAGTTGTAGCGCTGGACTTTACAAAGTTTTAGATGCTGGAGATACAGGTGCTAATGGTCGCCTCATTTTCTACGGTGGTGGTGGACCTCGTTCTTTGTAATCAGCTTTTTAAGGCTTCATTTCTATGTAGTTCAAGCTACAAATTATGAATAAAATGTTTAAATCGTAACTACAACTAAATAGGTGAAGATGGTTAGGGAGGTTTAAGGCTGTATCTAGAAATTCTAGATAAGGGCTGCCTGTGGCATATCATGATCACCATACTGCCATGGCCCATATACCATCAAGATTCAAGGCATCGGTTGATTGTATTTACCTCTTATTAGATGAATGAACTAAAACATCACAAAAACCACAGAGATCTGTACTTGCTGCATTTTTAGTTGTATTTATACTGCGCGGGAATTACATATTTACGCAGCTTTTATCTACACTATTTATTCGTAGCTTAAAATAAGTAGGTACGTACGTAGACCTCTGCAGAATCCGCAACCCTGCAGAGTTGCATCTAAAGAAAAAATGCTCGGAAATTAGAATTAGCTGATTATAGTCTTGACCCAAAACCCCAAGAAATGCGAGGGCTTTACTAAAGAAGAAAACGAACCTCGGATTCTAGAAAAGCTCTGATTGAGTTTTGTTTGTGACAAAACATTTAATAATCGAAAGCCAAAGCATTTAGTACAAGTAGCTTTGATGATGATCGAGATAAGGGTGAGAGGCACATTACATTGTACCGTATTCACATCATTGGAATTGCAAAAGGATTTCGTGAACTTTAGGAAAAAGACGTCAATCCAGATGCATATTTTTTGGTGTAAAGGGAGGCACTAAGACGTCAATCCAGATGCATATTTTAATTCATTGTCGTGTGAACTTTGATAACCCCATTCGTACCTTAATGCATTTTTAAATCAACCCTCAGCTCATTCCAAGAAGCACATAAGAAATCGGTTGTGCAAGTTTTAAGGGTTAATTTAGTTTTTTTTGTTTGTCTTTAAGAACATAAATTGAAACTGAACTCAACTGAAAAAAATGAAAACAAGTGAACTAAACTGGAAAAAAAACTAAAAAATTGAATTGAACTTATTAACATTGAATGCATTTAAAATTATACATTGAACTGAACTGAAATGTAATAATATAGACGAACAAAACACAACCTTAATTATTTTCCAGAAATATCAGTCTACTTTATTTAAAATGAGTTTAAGTTTAACTTAAGAATTTTTATAACTTTCTTTTGCATGAAAAGTTTTTGTGCAATTCAAATCTCAGAACGAAACCACAGCAAGAGAGTAGCACCTTACAATCTTAGTAATATGGCCTGCTTGTTGTGGAATTTGGCAAATAACAAATAGAAATAAATTGTTACCAAATAAAATAGCAGATTTGGTGCTTTCAAAAAAAAAAATAGCAGATTTGGATTATAGTGTTTGGTAAATTAGCATATAAATAGCAATTTGAGTATTAATATTAATGATCTCAATCTACTCTCTCATAATGCTTTTGACAATAACATTTAAAAGAAAATATTTGGGCAATTTGCTTTTACAATCTACTTAGGCCTTGTTTGGATATTAGCATATATTAGGCTTATTTGAGAAAGAAATTGACAAAATTAGTAAAGAGTAGATTCAATGCCAGATTGATGTGAGAGAGAAAAAGACAAATCAGGCTTAAAAAATGCAAATAAAGGTATTACCAAACATGGCTTTATTTACATATACTGAGAAGAGTATAGTTAAATGGCCAATTCTACTTTTTGAGACAAATCAATTGAAATGAAAAGATTTGGATCTAAATAAATAGGCTTATGACTCCATATGTTTTTTTTTTAAAAAAAAATTCTAGATTTGACTTATTTTCAAAAGTACTTTATGTTATATGTAGATGTTCAACTTGTGATCATTATCTAATTTGAGTCAACTTTTTGAGGTTGATTGAACAAGCCATATCATTTTTAAGCAACTTTACAATTCTTGTGAAATGTAAAACAACTTGTATTAACATAAAAAATAAGAAAGAACATAAGAAAAGAGAAATGAAATTATGGATCTTCTTCCATAAGAGAGAGATAAGAACAAAAGGTTGAAAATGAATAAAATACAAATCAAAATCCACTATGATAGAAGTTGCAGTATGTGCCACAAAAGATCAAGGCAACTTTCAATCAAACCATTATACATATCCTAATTATCGAATAATCCTAAGTATCACCCTTCAGAAATTGATTGTAAATTTGTGACTTTGATTATATGACCAAAACATGATTATAAGACTCTGGTCTTCTTCTTGTATTTTTTTTCCCCGGGTAGAAATGTGCACATCCACAATAGAAGCACGTAATTTGCATGTTTAGTATTTAATAGTGCAATTTCCTGCTCTCGTCCACCCAAAAAATAGAGCTTGTTTGATTAGCACTTGTGGGATGGAGGAAGTGCAAATTTATGGGAAGTGTAGATTGTTGTTGTATATGGTGCAATTCTCCAATTTTCGTTACACAAAGGTAATATTGGCATCCTTCCACCATTCGACCATTGGTAATTTGGTAGTGTCGATCCTCCGTCATCTCTCCTCTCTATCTCCTTTGAACTTTAAAGTAGGTGTAGTTCTATTGTTCATTGTCCCATTGAATCTCTTTATCCATATCTATCTTATGGTATCATTCGTTTTATCTTTGTTTCAAGTTCTTTGATCCAGTACGGTAATCACATATTCTTAAAGATGAGAAGTTAATTTAAGAGCATATTTTGGTAACTTCTTTGTTCATCCTTCTCATCCAAATTTACAACGTAAACGATGTCCCAAGTCGTATTTCCCCAAGAGATGCAATGTTTGGAGGTAAATATTTCCTTTATTTGTTTTCAATCTAGTAGTTATTCAAAAAAATTCATTTTTCAGAAGGACAATCTAGGAGGAAAAGAACAAATAATTCAGAAGATACCACGCAACGCGAAAATTTCATGAAATGCGTATAACTTTAATCAGATTTCAGTAACGAGCTGCTACGCAGCTAGCCTGCATCAAATACCAAGGATGATATTAAATGTTCATGACGCAGTAATTCATTCGATACTTTGAGTAACATACTGTTACTAACATTACCTTAGTAAAACAGAAGTAACCATCAGTGACATATGTAACAATTTGTTTCTGGGTATGAAGAGAAATGAAGCCAAGATTTATTGGCAGTTAATGGCTCACTGACAGCCCTGTCAAGAAATGAGGAATTGAGAATTTTTTTATTTTGTTTTTGGACAGCAATGATGGTGCAATTGAAAGGGTATTTCTTGAGATTCTCTACTAACAATGACAATGATCACAACCCGCACGAGTCACTCTTCTTTGGATTCCCTCCTAATTGATGGCTGCTTCTGCCCCAGACACACACATTGCGAAAAATCTGACTCGAAACACATTATTATATGTCCAAATTTCATATTACAATATCTTTTACATGGCCTCTAGTTTTTGGTGTTACTCTTATCTTCATATTGCTATATCAAGACCAATAATTCTTCTAGTGTCATCATGTCCCACTCCCTCGCTAAAGGTTAAATTGACATGATTTTAGTTACTCGACTTGACGACTTACTCCAACCACTCCTAGAGAACAAAATGTGATAGCTCAAATAAAACTAATTCATCACGCCGGGGAGCAATAAGGGCATGTTCTTTGCACTTTTTAAAAATTTAAGTTTAACCGAAGTTGATTTTGGTGTTCTTTGCTCGTTTCTTTTGATCATAAGAAATTGTATGATCAATATCCATTTGCAATTCTTTATATACCACTTGAGCCCTTTTCTCATTTTGTCCAAGTATTGGGGTAAGCTTACTCGAAAACCCGTACCTAATAAACATGATCTTACTCAATTGTTTGACCCTAATAGTTCGTCTGCTTTATTTTGAATTATATCATCCTTTTCATATCTTTCTTAGAAAAAACTAACTTGTAACCGGACAATATCTGTAGTTCATAGATTGATCATCTTTTAGTTTCCTCATTAGTCCAATTTTATAGATGATTGGAACCGCGTAAATTGACCACCGTAACTTGGCGGAGGACTGTCAATCGGAGTGGTAAAAGGAAGAAAAAAAGGAAATGGATTAGTTATAGTCACAGCAATCTTTCTTACACCTATCATCATCATATACGGCATAACTCGTGTGGGGATCACCAAAAGCTGAAGCTGATCGAATTTAAGCTCATCATGCAGAGTTTTCTCAATTGCGCATCCTAAAGTGGACTGCTTGACTTGGACACTTTTTTGGGTTGTGGATGCCCTTTTTATAGAAAAGAATTGAAGATGGATGAGCAATTGAGTATATACTGGTACGTACGAACATTTCTGACGAACCACTGTTGTATGTTACTATGTTAGCTAGTATGCCACTATATGCCTTACTGGTGTATGGTAGACCTTTGCCAATCCAACGTTATATAGACCGTCAATTAATTTAAGCATGCAATTAAGTAACTACAGATACATACGGAGTATAATATTGAGGCCTTATTTATTGCGATAGTCGTGGAGTTGAGCAAAGATGAATTCGAAGTTCAATTAAACAGTATCTTGTTAAATTATTTTATATTGGTAGACCTGAATGTGCAAACTAAATGATAACTCATACTCATGTAGTCATGTAAAGTGCATCGTCACTCATCATGGTAAAGGTAAGCAACTAAGCAAGGAGGCCCCCTTTTCTTTCACCTTCGGCTAGCAGAGTTGAACGCAACAAGAACCTTAAATCAAGAAGAGAAGAACATGATACTAGCTCATTTCAACCAGGAAGTGAGAAGAAATAATATTGGACGATTTTATGCATTTGCCCTTAGATTAATGAGCAATGAAATTCGAATGATGAAAGCAAAGATATACATGTTTCCGTCAATTTCACACCTTTAGTTCAAAACTTAGCTTTATCCTGCCCAATTGCAATGATAATTTCATCAACCGTCCATTGGACTATTGAGGCTTTGATTGATTCTTTTAGCATTCTATCAAAGCGAAAGAGGAAAAAAAGTTGCAAGAGTAGAAGCATAGAGAGAATAAGCACGCAAAAAGAACATTCAAAAGCCTTTTGCTTTCTCTGATTTGACCACATAACTAGAAACTGAAACAAAATCACACCTCAAATCATATTTACACAAAATTCTTCTAGCTGATCACTGATCAGAAACACTATCAGAAAAACCAAAGAAGGAAAAAAAAAAGATGACAAACTTAACCAAACTAGGATAAATAAACAAGCCCCTTGCTTGATTATCATTGGTCAGTAAGATAATGACCTTTAGATAGACTAAGGAGTCCCTAAATGTTAAACTAGGGATTAAAAAAACACCCTTGGCCGAAAAAGGGTTTTGCTAAATATCATTCACACTACTATACCTCAAGAGGAAAATCTCCCTAATATTTAAAGGAAATATATATGTCAAATTTACCCTCCTAAGAAGTCCAATATCCATCATATTAGCTAATATTAGAGCATAGATGAATCAAACCTTGATATCCCTCATAGCAAACATGAAGAACTTGTCTAAATCAGGATGAGCAAAAAAGGTTATCGGCCTTCTTCTTTGATGAATCAACCACTTATTTGATGGAGAAACTCTTGGCTTCTTTGGTGCTGGAGGGCACGTCATAATATCGGGTATCTTATATTTTTCTGACTTTGGTGTCAAGCATATGAAACTATCATCAAAGCTCTTAAAATCTTCATCATTTGTTGTAGTGGTTGAAGAATCATCAAAATCTTTCATGAGGCTCGATTTGCTGACCGTCTTTTTCTTGGAAGGAATTTTATATAATTCCTCTTGGCTTTTCAGCAACTGCTGCTTCTTGTATATACTCCTTGTGATAATTCTTCTAGTGGTTGATGGAAGTGCCTTTGTTCTCCTTTTGATTGTTGCTGGTGCCATACTAAAGAGACAGTTTGTACTTTGTAGTGCAACTGAAACACACAAAAGTTGTACTACTAAGTTTGCTATATATATATACTGTATAGGTTAAGAGGTTGAGATAGTCTAAATGAAAATAAAAACAACTTTTATTTGAACTAAATCAACATTTTCTTGAAACATGAGCATGGGAAAAGCAGGTTAATAAGACTAGTTCTTTAGGAGACATACCTTTTTCAAACTAGGAGCAGTAGAAGTTGTATAGTTCTTCTGAAATATGCTTAGTTTTTAAGAATATATTGATGCTGACATAACCTAAGTTAAGGGGTGCATACACATTCCATTAAAGAAAAGAAAAGGGTTTTTGTGATCAGAACTTTTGCAAGGATTTTGCACTACTAAACCCTAGAAGAATAGAAGGAGAAGAGGCTAAGAAAGAAAAGAAAAGAAAGAGAGAGGAAAGTGTAAGGTGAGAGGGTGGATTAGAGGAGGATGAGGAAAATGTGGAGATTTTTTAGGTTTGTAATTTGTCCCTACAAATGACTTCCTATCCCTTATATATTGTGCTTAGGTAATGCGTATCTTATCACAAAGATATACTAGTGTTTAAATAAGGAGACATTTTGAATTCTGCGTTTAAAATGAAGAATTAACCAGCTTGATTACTTGAGAGTCACTTATGTAGGTGGATAAAGATTTGCATAATCAAATTGTTATATTTAAAATCAACGTTATTGGCTGGTTTACCGCATTTGCCTCAGTAATTACTTAATCACGGATGTTTCTTAGCTTAGGGAATATAGGAGCAGTGCCACCGATGTAGACAACTCTTGTCTCACCACTGCTAGTATTGTTCCCCGCATGAAGTTCTCCAAATCTATGATGCTCCTGACTAATCAGCCCTTTCTCCTTTTCACATCTTAGTAATTTAGTATTCGGAATTCGGTGTCTACACGTACTGTTTGGGAAATGTATATAACTTTAATCACATTGGATCAAACAGTAATATTGGAAGTTGTATATGTCATTTTTATTTTTGATGTTTATGTATGAAAAACGTTGGACAAGCAAAGGGCGAAATTATTATCTTCTTTTTTTATTTATATATAATACTCCGTAATAATTAAGGGCGAAATTATCACAATGACGATCCCCATTTTCATTAGTATTTATATATAATACTATTTATTTCTCTAGTTTAGTCAATTCAAGTTTGGTTAAAATGTTTTGGTTGGATCAAAAAAAAAAAGGTGTTCTGTTTGGGTTAACTAACTGAGCTTACACCAATTTCAACACGGCAAATGATCTTGATTATCCTATTTCATATAAGCACATTTAGCAGTTTTTAACTTGTTCATCAATACAACAAACAATGTCTCTTAATGAAACTACATCAATAATACGATTTTCAAAAAAGAAAAGATCATACATCTTAATTCATGACCCAAAAACCCTCGTTCAATAGAGATTTACACTCAATTATTATTGTTGTTGTAAAAAAAAAAAACTACATCAATAATACGAGTATACGACTAGTGGAATTTAGGTGAGTTCCGCAAGGTATTGCGATATCTTCTAAATGCCTAGTTGCCACAACTATTATGCTTATGCATGGGTTATCACGTGGTCCAATTTGTCTATCATGACGGCAGACAACCTTGTCCAATCTGGAAGACATTTTTCGTAAAAG
>ONZK01001173.1:16545-41019 GCA_900322385.1 Pharnaceum exiguum | reverse complement strand
CCCCCCCCCCCCCCCCCCCCTGGTTGACTGATCTGAGTATATTTTGTAAGTGGCACAAACTTATAATCTGAGTACATGACTTATTACTTGTTACATGCTTGAGAGATGAAATTCATTATCCTTTGGAGTGAACAAGCTTTATATGGGCTTCTGCTGTCCCTACTGGACATATATGAGTCAACATGGCCCAAACAATCTTCTGTGTCACAAAGCATATACAATTGATAGCATACACTGTCTCATGCCTTCTAACCTGACCCATTCTTGCAGTTGATTGTGGTGGGATTGGCAATCAGATAATCAAGGCTTCAAGAGTCAAGTCCCACTGATATCAATTTAAAACTAACAGGGAGAGAAAAACATCACTAGGTAAAAAAAATTGATACAATATCTTATAGACCAGAATCAGAATAAACAACATTGAGCTAGACCTAAATAACAAACTGTACTACATATACAGATCCTTCAACTGCACCACATACATACAGATCCTTCAACTGCACCATTGGGTCATCAGCTAGCCTCGGTCTTGAGCCAAAAAGACCACAGAGAGCATAAAGGAAGACTTAGCTGACGAGCACCGTCATGGACAATGATAGACTATGACACACCAAATTTATCCAATAGTCTCAGTGTTAGTGTTTGTGTCATCTGATGGCCATATGATGGTCTCCAAAAGCCTCTCTCGCATCAATTCCAAGTTTTCATCTGATATTGCTTCGTATATTTCAGCATGGTTACATTTCTACATCAAAATCACAGGGAAGAGTTACTAAAACCATAATAATTTCATCATTCCTTGGATGTTAACGGACAGGAAAAGTGGAGACGAGATTATTCACACACCTTTATCCATTTCCCATACAAATGAAGACGGGTTACCATTACTCTCTCTGCAAGGCCTTGCTGCTCCTGCCAGTTTGAAATACAAAAATAGTGTGATCAGTCACCATAAGAGAACTTTTGTTTTCCCTATTTGTCTCCCTTCAATTTTCTTTTTTTTTCCCTTTCAGACAGTGCTTCTGTTCTACAATGAAGGCATGCATATGAATGTAAAGACCTTCTACTGCTTCCTCCTATCAATCAAACATGAAAAGAAGAAAAGGAAGAAAGCCAAGTGACCAAGCACATATGCAGGCACACTAGCGTCCACGTGGTTCACCTTTCCAAGGTTGCGGATGAACTCTTTTCCATCGCCTGGGTTGTTTGCAACCACATAACTGCAAAAAGGTAATATGAAAATGAGACCACCAAGCTCTTGACCATCTACCATCAGAGAATACAAACTATGCAGATTGCAGCTAATACATAAAAATCATAAAAACACACCCTTAGTAAAAAAAAAAAAAGAGAGGAGGGGGCGGGGGTCAATGTGAATCCCATCGACAAAGACAAAAGCTACATCAAGATACACTGGATTCTATGACACTAATCACAAATTGTGATCTGACTGACACTTTGAAGTGAGAACACACAATCAAAAGTAACCATCCAGATTTCCATGGTTATCCTACCA
Organism: Pharnaceum exiguum; assembly: GCA_900322385.1. Taxonomy (NCBI): domain Eukaryota; kingdom Viridiplantae; phylum Streptophyta; class Magnoliopsida; order Caryophyllales; family Molluginaceae; genus Pharnaceum; species Pharnaceum exiguum. Next base: position 39,503 of record ONZK01001173.1, on the reverse strand, counting down.
AAAAAAAAGAAAAGATTTCCATGGTTACAGAGTAGAAATTTATGTTCATTCGAGCAATGAACTAATCTATTGTAAACAAGTACACCCCATCCAGACTAACAACATGTGGCTAAGAAAAACAACAAAATGAGTCATTTACTTACTTATAAAGCCATGTGTACTGAGGCGGGTTCATCTCATACAGCTGGTTTAGAACAGTTCTCACAGCTTTGTATGTGAAATACTTGAGTAGTTGCTGCATGGAGTGAGAAGAGGCTTTTGTTAACCAAATTATCACAAGAGTAATAGGAAGCAAAACCGAAATATAAGGTAAGGAACAGAAAAGAGACATGACAATGGGAAACTATGTTTTAGCATTTCCTTTCATTTTTATAGATTGCAGTAACAAAATTGGAAGACACTTAAACCATCAGCTACTGCACACATAGCCTCAATTTTGGACATACTAGGCCAAAACCTCATCAGCCAAAACCACATCAAACTACTCATGTCAATTCTCTACATCGATAGTCTGAGCCAACCAAGGTCTTAGTGTCTTACAAACACCGAGTCAAGGGAAAAGTACCGTGAATATTTCTTTTCAATAAACGAAATAGTGAATGAATTGAGCTCTCCAAAAAAACAGAAGCGTAACTAGTGATTCATCTTAGCTGCAAGATCATCATGAAAGAGTACTCTTTTCTCAAATTATTGCGTATACTTTAGGAGAAAATAAAACTACATTTTCTAAGATTGATCTCAGCACAAAAATATGCAAAAGTGAGGTGGAGGGTTATCTTCCAACCCCTTTCTCAAGAGCTTGAAGCCTTGAACAACAGAGGATTATCATTTCATTTTGAAAACTTGGTCATTACGCAACATTTAGCAGACACATAAATCTTCAATCCAAACTAAAGTAAGCATAGAACTTTTTCTTTCTGCAGGAGAAGCAAAAAATTTCTTTGACAAGCACACAGCTCACACCTCACCAAAAAAAGAAAAGGAAAGAAGAAGAGTGGCAGAGCTTGGGTCACCACACAAACCTACCACAAAACTTAATCATTTTCACTGTCAAATTTTCATATCATACTAAGCATGGCAAGATCTGCATAATCTGGTATATTCATAATTCATGTGAGTGCTTTTACATAATCACTCAATCAACTTTCTTCACTAATCATTAAACATAAGGATCTCATCAAATGCAACATAAATCCATACACCTAAGTGACAACCAAGACAAAATACCACATATATGAAATCAAAAACCAGTAAATCATCATAATGAACGGAACTCCTTGTATAATTTACCTTCTTAACATCCTCAAAACTCTCCTCATACTGCCCTCCAAGATTGCTACGAATCACCGGACGACGAACCTTCCTGAGTTTTCTAGAGCTCCTAATGAGAGTACCCTGCAGCTGTTTCCTAGAACTAGCCAAAGAGCAGCTAATATTCAAAGATCCAACTTGCTTATACTGCCTTCTTCCCACTGATTTCCTGCTAAAGCCAACATCCCCACAGCTCTTAAGGCTTACACTTTTCTCCAAGCATATACATGAGCAAGCATGCGGAGAATCAATAATAACCATCTTTTTTCACAAAACTAACTTATACCCACTTAAAAACACTAGAAATTAAGAGTACCCAGATGACCAAAAGATCAAAAAGAGGTGATGGAATTCTGTGAGGAGGTTTATCAAACAGGTGGTGTACGTTGAGGAAAAATTGAGAAATAAGGAGAATTATAGAGAGCTATGAACTGAGACGAAAAGGGGTTGCAAGTGAGGAAACGTGCTAGGAATTGTATGTTCAAGGGAAGGTGTAATATTGAGTGAAAATTCTGTTAAAAGTGACGACCAGACAATATTTTGAGGTTGATATCTCTCCACAAAAAATATGAAATGAAACAAAATACGAGCCTTATTGACAAAAAGAAAAAGGAAACTAAAATAGGTGTTAGCTTAACGGTCTACAACAGTCTTTGAATTTCACCTGGACGGTTAATGAGAAGAGAATTCTCTTTTATTTTTCCAACTATGTGAGCTGTGAGCTATTCTTTTCTTGCACTTTTTGGGCTCTTATTCATAACTCATAAGTACGTGTACAGTATAGAATCAAAGTTTGGTTTTAGGGGACGTGTAGCAACTTGCAAGTTGCAACTGTATGCAGTATTGCAGTTCCTTGATGATGGTACAATTTCAGTATTTCACTCATCCTTCGGCCTAACTAGATGTCTTGTTCAACTTCTTTACTCTTGTAATTGCTCACATGCATGGTGGTTGTTTTGATCTTTTATTATCCCTCTACATCGATTGATGATTTTCCATTTGCATTGAGAGACAGAACAATGATTAACCTCGTTTCGTAGTACACAAACAGAAATGTAATCGAGCATATAATAATCTCATAGTGTCGTGGACTCGTAGGACATCCAAAGAGATACTAGTAGATAATTTCATAATTCATCTTTTGGCGGAACTAGGAAAAAATATTGAGAGGGTATAAAAGAAATTTGAAGTAAAAAAATACTTGTAAATGCTATTACTAGGAGTTGAATTTTTGTCAAAGGGAAAGTAAGGAATATGAGGGAACAACTAAGCTAAATAATAATGTTATGTTTTTCGGTTGTCCGTTTGGTCCATCTACGATTACGTCCAAAATCGACCTAGGTCACACACATGTCTGTGGTGGGTGAGTTTCAGTCTTTGCATACGCTTAGCCTCAAACTCGAGACTTCACTTAAGCAGTGTGAAACTGTATAGCCAATAGTACTTTTATATATATTTCAGTTCAGTATTTTTCAGTTCAATTAAATCCTTACAAACGAACAAAATACATCCTTAAAACCAATTTAGTTTAAGTTCTTCAAAAACTTCTTTAGAGTTTTTTATGAAAGAATCATTCACTAATCTTTACAATCAACATGAACAACATTTGGCGTGAAAAAGATTATGAAAAAACAAAACAATTTCCATGTGTCCATATTATTAGTAGCACTTTCCGAGTCATAATTAAAAACATTCAAAACGTCAATTTCAGGGTGTGAACGCATAGGTTTCTCAATATTCCTCTAGAGTCTGTCGTGAATGAATCTCACAGAATCAGAATGGTCTTCCAATTAGTTGGGCTCTAGATTGTAGAAATTTATTGGACGTCAAACTATAACTAGTATACATCCCACATTCCCACAATCCCACCCATCCCACCATCAAAACAAGCTGGCCTAAGTGCCTAACGTACCATCTTAAGATCGCACACTTGTAGTCTTTCTGTATGTTGCAAAGAAAAAGATAATGTCGATTGGCCAGTTTCATCAATCTACGACACAAATTAAACTCACATGTGCCATGTGTGTCGTGTGAGTAGGCAGGGCTTATGCCTAGAGCTAGCCCTAGAATCTTCTCCTACCCTTTTGGAATCGCCAGATACTTTTCTATTGTTGACAAGATTCATTCACACCCTCATAAATATCAACCAACTAATGTACGTGCATGAGCTAGAAAAACCGAACTTGAACTGAATTGCGAATTTGCGATGAAATTGACCGCAGAGAAAACTGTATATATGCCTATATGGTGTTCGCGAGATCAGTCAAGTTGACATTCACAACCTTTTTGACTATGCTAGCTTAATTGAAGAAACTTAGACCAAATTTAACCAATTTTGATCAATCGTAGTGATTAGCTTAACTCAGCTCATGCAGTACATAGACCTTTTTTTGAATGCTCCAACTATAGCCAATTCAAGTTTGTCAACATGCCAACTGCGACCAACCGAACTAGTTCTAGTTAACCAAAGCTATAATATAATTGCAAACTACAATGGTAGCTTTGTTCCTAGAACGACAATTTTACTTTCAACTATGTCTTTTGCCGTAAATTGATGTATCATATCATTCAATTACCTGATGATAGCGTAGAGCATATTTCTAAAATTCCCCCTCTCCTTTGTATATGATTTTCTTTGACAAGTGTATAGATAATTAAACTTCTCTTCATACGGTTGCATCTATCATAGAAGCACACAGTTAATTTGAAACCAAATTCGCTGAAAAATCGTTATCGTGTTCTTATGCTCCAATTTTATCTTCATGTGTTTACTTGTTGGGATTTCACATTTATCTTCTTATTTTTATAATTGACCGTCTTTTAAGTTATTACTATAAATTAACGAGTAACATATCCTCCTCTTTTAAATTCATTCCAATATTAATTATCTTCTTATTGTACTTGTTGAGACTTGAGAGTCTATATATTTCCACAGCAAGTCTATTAGGTATTTTTATATGACTAATGACTAGTAGGTATATGACTAGTGAGATCTTTTATATGACTAGTGTCTCCGAACTACCGGCTGAACATTTAACCACTCATTTTTTTTCTTTTTTACTTTTTATAAAAAGGAAGTGCCACCTAGGCAGGTGTATCCATGTACCTGGTGTAGCCTAGACTTGGAGATATTTCCAAGGGTACTTTAATTTTCTTTCGATTATGAATTATGATGCCATGAGGGACCTCTTTTTTTATACCAAGCATAAGAACTATTTGAAGTTGCCATTCATTTCCAAACAATAAGATAAAATTGGAACAAAGAGAGTATCGTTAACCCATATATATTTTATTTTATTTTTATCTTAGATAACCCATATAGTCCCATATAAACCCTTAAATATTTTAATTTTTCCCTTCAAAAAAAAATTTATTTTTTAAAATAAAAATAAATTTTCAACATTGATTTTACATTTTTACCTCTCTTAGGCCACATATTCAGTCAATATAGCCCACAACCCAAAAACTAATTTCTCACACAAAAAACGTAAGCCCAAACCACAATGATCTAAGAATAAGCCCATCCAAATCCAGCCCACTGCCCACGTAAAAGTAAGAGCCATGTGAATCTGAAAGACAAAACACTCACAAACTAAAACAAGTCAGTACTAAAAAAAAACACACCCTAAACAAACAAAACACCAACACAAACACAAGTTACACAACACAAGAAGAAGAGGAGAGAGAACGGAAGAGGGTTTTCAGAGAAACAGCATAACCCAGAAACAACATCAGACAACAACCATGTACTACCGAGTTGGGTAAGTCATTTTTTAACCCAAACCCAACTCAAGATTTTACAGTCTTTTTCTTTCTCTCTTTATCATCTTCCTTTTTTTAATTGCTGCCCAGATATTTTATTAGATTTCTTGCATTGTATTTTACTTGGATTTCTCAAAGTTAAGCTCTTTTTGGCTCTATATTGGTGTTTCAATTTGTGGGTCACGTGAAAGATTTAATCTTGATGTGTGTTTGTTCACATTATGTTAGTTTAATTAGTTGGCTGATTTTTGAACTATGAAAGTGTTAGCTTTAAGTGGAATTTGGGTTTGATTTGATATGTATCTTAGTTGCATATTTTTGATACAGGGTTTGGATTTAGCCTCTCCTTTTCTTTTTCTTTTTCTTTTGTCATTTCATGAGGTTGAGATATGTATTTATCAGAGATTAAGGGTGTTTTTTGTTTGTCTGTCAGTGGTTGAACTTAGTAAAGTAAATGGGAAAAATTGAATGTAGTTAAATTGAATTGGAAAAAAAATACTACCGATGAACAAAGCACAGCCTTAATTGTTAGTATGAGATACTTTCCATCATTGATTATTAGCTTACATTCGCTTAATTTAGCAATTAAGCGAGGCAGGAGATATTAGCTATGGTGTACCGTGTTAGGTTTACAATGTTTCACTAAAATTGAATTGAACAAAAAAACTGAGCTGAAAAAAAACAACTGGATAGTAACGCTACTGGTGAACGAAACATAGCCTAAATTGTTAGTGTGAGATTATTTCCATCATTGAATATCACCTTAGATTCTGTAATTAGCAATGAAGTGTAGTTAGTAGTAGTAGGTGTCAGCTATCGTGTACCTTGTCTCTATTAGGTTTACGATGTTTTACTAATAATTGGTCAAAGCACAGTGAAGAAAGAAAGTGTTTTGTTTTTTTAGTTTCGTAATTGGCTCAGGGGCATTTTACATTTGGAATGAGGGTTTTGTTTGATTAAATGTATGCCTGGGGAAAAGGTAGTTTTGCAGCAAGTGGGTAGTTTTTATTTATCCTTGACATGATGGGTTGCTATAGCCGCTTGATTGAATGGCGAGGTTCTGATTGAGTTTCAGTTGATAGTTTTCTTCCATTAATCTATGGTTTGATTTCTGTCAATAAGGTCTCATTAGAGGCTTCTATGATGTATTTGTTGTGGTTGATGATGAATTTGTGAGATTGAATAGATATGGAGGAGACTATCCTGAAGGGCGTGAAATGGCTCCAAAGCGACAGAGGCTGATGGATCATGGTTCTTCTTATTATGGAGCTTCATCTGCCTATGGGGCTTCATCAGGATATGGACCTTCAATGGGCTATGGGCCATCATCTGCCTATGCGGCGTCACCTGGTTCTAGCTATATGCAGAACCAGCCCTCGTACTCTGGGTATGCTGGACAACCTCCTCCATTCCCAGTTGTCCGACTTCGTGGTCTTCCCTTTGACTGTGCTGAGGTCGATATAGCAGACTTTATGCATGGTATTGATATTGTTGATATCCTGTTTGTGCACAAAGGTGGCCGGTTTTCTGGGGAAGCCTTTTGTGTCTTGGGTTATCCTATGCAAGTTGACTTTGCTCTTCAAAGAAACAGGCAGAATATTGGACGCAGATATGTGGAGGTCTTCCGGAGCAAAAGACATGAGTATTACAAGGCTATTGCAAATGAAATTGCAGATGCCCATGGGGGTGGCTCCCCACGTCGAAGTTCTAGAGCTAAATCTTATGATGAAGGGAAAGACTTGCTAGAGCACACAGGCATCTTGAGGCTGAGAGGTTTACCGTACTCTGCACGGAAAGAGGACGTCAAGAACTTCTTCAAAGATATTGTGCTATCAGATGATGTCATTCATATTGCTTATAATTCAGAGGGCAGGCCATCTGGGGAAGCTTTTGTGGAGTTTCCTGGTCCAGAGGAATCTAAAGCAGCAATGGTCAAAGACAAAATGACTCTGGGAAATCGTTATATTGAGCTATTTCCAGCTACACGTGAGGATAGGGAAGAATCCATGGCTAAAGGAAGGTATATTTGATGTTAACCTACTAATTTCAATTACTTGTTAATCGTTAGTCACCAGTGTTAGTGAGGGCTACATCCTGAAATCCTGTAATCAAGTGGTTAATCTACCCTTGGCAGTGTTTCCTTCCGTATAATCCATGCTGTTGATACGTCTAAGTTGCTAGCATATCTAAAAGCTAAACTTAATGACGGTTTTGTTGACTTCCCTTCAATTGCAGGCCGAACTCTGATGATGAACAAATGGAGCCTGTGAAACACACAGGGGTCCTAAGATTAAGAGGGTTGCCTTTTTCAGCTACAAAGGAAGACATAACAGAATTCTTCAGTGGATTTGTTTTGTCTGATGATTCGATCCACATTACATTCAACTCAGAAGGGAGGCCAACTGGTGAAGCCTTTGTGGAGTTTGCGAGTCCTGAGGATTCAGAGGCTGCTATGGAGAAAGACAGGAAGACACTCGGTAGCCGCTACATAGAGCTCTTTCCCTCTTCTCTGCAAGACCTCAATGAGGCACTATCGAAAGGAAGATGATCTCACCTCGATCTTCATGCACATTCATACGGCACCTTGTCAAAACTACTACAAGAAATAGCTTATAGGTGTGAGGAGCTCTTGCCTGCTTCTTATGTTACTCTTCTCGACGACAAACTTTTCTGTTCTGTTTACGCTGATTTTGTGTTTTAGAGCTACTGTGTTCAGCTGTCATCTATTCCTGTATCATTAAGAATGAATTTCTTTAGTTTGTACTCTTGTAGTCATGTTTGCCAATACTAGCTGAATTTTGTTATCTCTTTGTCTTCTTTTTTTCTGAAAAAATGATGATTAAAATAAAATTGACTCTTGTAACCTGCTACCCTTCTGTTCAGATAATGGATTGGTAGTACCTTGTACTCATTTACGCTCGTTCTCTCTTACACAACTCGGATAATGTTGTCTCTACTGTTTTCTGGACGTTACTTGTTGCACCCAAAACAGATTTCATTTCACCTGATCGATGCTGTTCTGTGGTAAAGTGGAGGGAAATGGATTGCAGTACCATTCTTCTCGATCTGAAAGACCAACAATTACAGTACCATTCTTCTCAGACAAACTACCATTCAGAAACAGGAAAGTGGAGGAAAATGGATTGCTTAAATATTTCAGATACAGATCTACAGTTACAAATCTTACAATGATCTTCATCAAATTGTTCTATTGCCTGGCTTGTAGCAATCTAAGAATAAATAGCTTCACCTGCTCGAAAACACAATTTGTTGTATAGCGAATTGCAGTTGAAGCATCAATCTCTACAACAATTTCTTAATATGGAATCGCCTCATTCAGATTTTCTCACAGAATCTCTTAGCTGAAGAATGAACCAGCATGTCTCTCATTCCACATTGTAGTCTTGGACTAACCAGCATTTCAGCAAGTCCTCGTAGTACTTGGGCATTGATGTTCGACAAATCATTCCTGTCTATCTGGTTCTGCTGGATGGAGAACTACGCATTATGTTACCAAAGAATGTACCAAGTCCGGAAGTAGTTTCATTAAATGGGAAGCACTTCAGCAATTTCATGGTCTGATTTTCGGTAGAAAATAATCATGAGGTTGTGCTGTCACCAAATGTGATTGATTGTCCTAATGCTGTTCTGACACGAAGCTACAACAAAGAAAAGAAAACCATAAGGGGGGAATGGGAGATCATATGAAACAATCGTAAAAACTAGGAAAGCACGTAGTTGACAGTTGACACAGGCTATTAGGGTAATATCACTCACCTTGACGTCTAAGCAGGGATCGTTTGCCATATTCTTTAATTGAGAATATACCCCAGCAGTCCGTAACTTGACAAGCCGGCTGTATGCACCAGGGCTGCTGGGAAAAGTGAGATTGACCACAGTCCAAACAGTAGCAGTGCGTAATCTATTGTCACTGCTACGCAGAAACTTAATCAGAACACATTGAGCATCATCACTGGCTGATAGAAGGACTTGCTGCAGTACAGCGTCTTTGTGGATCTCATTTCCAGTTGCCACATTCGCAAGAAAAAACATCCCCTATCAAGAAATAACATTCAAATTTGATATTAGCACATAAAAACGGTGGCTAAAGGTAGAAAGGACCAAAGGAGTACAACTTGCTTACTGACACAAAACTGAAAGGAGCAGCTCAAAACACTACTGTACTCCGTAGTATTTAAAAATCCCTCCAGCAACAATGCAACATAAAAAAGCTGCTATGTCTAGAACTCATAAGCTTTTCAATTGTGGCGTATAAGCCAACATAATTTCATTAAAATAATCATCACATGAATATAATTGTAGCTGTCAGAGATGCAGTTCTATGTTTCACACTTCACAGAGTTAATAATAAGAGACATATGACATCAACAATAATGGCTCATCACTACACAACGGATACTCTTCATCAATTAGATAGCCCGAAAGTTAAGGTAGCATAAGAATACGACGACTTAGGAAGTGAGAACAACATTTGGTCAATCTCAAGTTGAAATCATATAGACAACCAAAGTGCATATACTGTACCTAGTGGCAACATCTGTTAATCTAATTACATTTACTTCGAACATAAACTACAGATACTGACAAACGTCGATTATGTCAGAGCTCTTATACAGAGAGGCTTGAAATACTTACCTGAACACAGACTTCCGGTTTTGATGCAGCTCTTAGTTGCCTGCCAACAGAGCGCAAAATGATACCCTCTTCCACAAAGATCAACTCAACAGAATCAACACATCCATCAACTAGATTCCGAACAAAACCAAGAGCTTGCTCTTGCACAGATGGCTCCGGATCTGCCCAATCAACAGAAATCACTAATATATTGAGTGGTATATACACCAAACACTTAAATTAACTTTTCTTCTTCCATGAGCACTGAAAATCGAAATTAAGTACGAGTAATTAAGAAAACTTCTACTCTTTGAAAGGATTACCACATATGAGACTTGATAATGTAGATGGTGTCAGTTCCAGGAATATTTCCTCTTTACACTGATTCTCAGCAAGGAAAATCAGATTTTTCAAAGCCCATACTGCATTTAATCTGATTGCACAATCCATTGATGTTGATAAATGAACTAGTTGTTTGACACCTCCACACTGTATGAAGGTAGATTTGCGAGTTGTAAAGTCCACAACTACATTGGTTATCGCACTGAGAGCAGCAACCTATGAACAACATATGAAGGATGGTAATGAGTCACAGAGATGTACTTTAGACAGATGGCCGAGAGACACCAGACCTAGTTCATTTAAAATAATGGGAGAAGAAAACACTCATAACAAGTCAACACCTTTACACAGAAAATTTTACCCCCTCTCCCCTGCTCAAAGAGTTTTTTTTTTGGGTAAATCCTTGAGTCCTTGACAAACAGATAGAATCTAACTTCCAAACGCCAAATATTGGCAATTACTTGTGCTGTTGTGAAGCAACAAATATTCGCCAATATATACAGCAATAAGTTCACAAAACTTCAAATTTTTTGTCATCATCAGATCTTCCCAGCATTCTCTAAGAAGAAAAATGTTTAAAAAAATCCATTTCGCTACTGCTCGAAAGAGTGACATTACATGAGTCAGCTAGTGTCAAGCATTGGAATCACAAGTAAAAGCTTTATTTTAAAGGCATCCCTGAGGTAGTACATGAAGAGTGTACTAGTATCACTTGAAAAGCAAACAAATGCAGACATAAAAGGCTGAGTGAGAGATTTGTCTTTTGTCAGAGAACAGGACAACTGAAAAGTTCTGTAATATGCACAAACAAAATGAATAAGAATACCTGGACAGCTACAGAAGCTTCATTTAAAAGTTGAACCAGTGGAAGCACAATCAATTCAGTCATGAACAGACCTGCACACAAACTCTGAAATCAAATGTGATGAGTGAGACATTATCCTGGAAAGATGTATCCTAGCACAATATCTGATGCAAAAATAAGTGCAAACCTTGACTGACCGAGAAACACTCCGCAAACACATGCAAGCAGCAACTCGGACATCAGAGCTATCATGAGTTAGTGCATCAGCAACAAACTTGAGGACCTGAATCAGTGTAAAGATATAAACATTTTTAAAAAAGGCTTCACACAAAAAATATGCTAATAGTAAGTAAAAGAAAAGGGACCAATGGCCGGGAAGTCGAATCAGAAAATAAGATCAAAAAAATGTGGAAAACAATAGAGCTAAGCAATTGAGAAACTTTCATTTGTGAAACCACAGACCTCAAGAGATAGGAGCCTTGACCTGCAAACTTCCAGCTTCGAGCACACATCAGCAAGCGCCAAGAATATCCCTTGTACACGTTTGGACTGCAAAGGTCTACTTTTCAAATGATTGCTTAATTTGACGATGATATCAGCTTCCAATGCTAGTTTTTGCAGGTCCTCCTTCCCCGCTATTAAATTCGACAAAGCAAATGGAGCTTCATCTCCAACCTGACCAGGATCATCCAGAAGCTCAAGCAGCACAAGTATCAGCTTTGTCTTAAGTCCAACATCCTGTGGATAACAAGGGGAAGTGTTCCACATAGCAATCAAGCACGTGGAGGCAAGTAGCCTTGTACGGGGATATCTGTCTTTAGTTAGCTCACATACAGTTCTAAAAGCTCTTCCGCCATCAACTTCCACAAAGTCAGACACAACATCAGGATTATTCCTGATGAGAGTGACTAAGGACTCCAAACTAGCATCTCTCTGAGGTAGAGAACCTCCTAGAAGGTTTAGAAGTTTTCTTAAGACCCCTGCCTCACACAATACTCTTTGTTCCTCATTTATCTGGCAAGAATGTGTAATGATACTAGCAGCAAGCCCTGTGAGATTCTCGCTTTCACTATTCAACAAAGAAAGAAGGAAGCTCATGTTTTCCTTTTGAAGGAAATCAAACTTGGGGGCCAATTTTGACTGATATATTATTTTAAGGGATCGAGCACCAGCATCCACAACCTGCATGGTATTTGTTGGTTACAGAGAGAGTAAGAAATGGAGAATGCAAATAACAAAGCCACAAAGCTTGGACTAGGAGCAATGTTTCTCGAATTCTGCATGTGCATCAAGCTTTTTAAAACTCTTAACTATGACTATGAAAAATATATGCAACGTATCAGGTTGCATTTACACGAGTAAAATTGCACAAGGTGTATACACGACGGTGTTTAAGTGTATGTCAGACAATAAGAACACTGAACATTGCATCTTCAAAAACACAAAACATGACATAAAGATACCATATCACAAATAATAGCTCAACATATAATTGCATCTCATTCATCTATTTATTTATTTTTCGTCCAACCATAGATGAACTCACAGAGTCACGGTTGATCATCCACGTGGATTATCCTTCTCCACAAGGACCTATCTAAAATCACATGAGGCCCATGTTGATCGAGCAGTCCAATGCAATACATGCAACACTGCAATTTATGGCAAGATCTTATACTCGTTCACAAGTATCCAACTCTCCACAACTTATACCAACAATCCCGATTTTTTACCATGACAGACAAGACAATACATGAAATTGCATACTACTCATAAAGCATTACACACAAAAGGCCGCATTGAAACACTCTAAATCTCTAAAAGCATAACTAGCGTAATTAATATCAAAACTCACAAAATCCGACATAATTCATTATTTCCTATTGAGAAACCTTTTACCTCACAATATCCAACACAATCCAACCACTCACTCATACTCCAATAGCCCATATTTCATGATGCACATTTCCTACTTGTGCAATCCATCATTACAACACCAAGCCTTCCTACAGTATACAACTTCAATCAACTTCTCAAGCTACAATACTGCAAAACTTCTCTATCACAAATAAACCAACAATTCAACACCCTAACAATCAAATCCTCTTCCTCATATACACAACCATAACCACACATTTCCTCCAAAAACTAACTGTCCACTCTCACCACATTGTATAACGCTTCCAACTTATCCTCATCTGTCATTAAAAACCAGCACTTTCTTCCCAATTCTACCCTTCTCAATTCTCTCACTATATCACAAAAAGCTTCCATCTTTCCCTCATCCATCATTAAAAACCAGTAATTTCCTCCCAATTCTACCCTTCTCAATTCTCACTATATAACATTTTAGCTTCCATCTTTCCCTCACAAACACCTTCTCACACCAATATTGCATCAAAATTAAAAAAAGAACACTTCTTTTCTTCACATTTCTCTTCCCAATCAACAAAATTCCAACCAAACCTCATAATTCTTGCCCAATTTTATTTCCCACATATTAATCAATACTAAACCACAAAATGTGGCAAATTCATCAAAACAAACAAAATTCACAAAAACAAAATCCCTAAATTCCAATTCTACCCTTCTCAATTCTCACCACATTGGAGTACAAACTATAAAGCTTCCACCTTTTCCCTCACAAACACCTTCTCACACCAATGTCTCATCCAAATTCACTTCTTTTCTCCACATTTTCCTCTCCAATCAACAAAACTCCAATTAAACCAAAACACACAAAATTTCAAAACAACCATCAAAACAAACATAATTCACAACAAGAAAAAAAAAACCACATCCAAAATTCAACCAAAAAGAGGATAAATATATATAGAGAGAGAGAGGAACAGACCTTGGGATTAGAATCTTCAACAAGCTTCAAAAGCAGAGACAAAGCACCATTCTCAAGAACAGCCCTCACACCAGCATCAACCCCAACCCCACAAGCGAAACTACCCACAACAGCAGCAGCCTCAATGGACACAGCAGCATCTTCATGAGAGGAAGAGAGAGAGTGGACTATGGCAGGAACAGCGCCGAGCTTGACGTAGGAGAGCTTCCTCGTCCTGTTCCCTATGATCTGGTTCTTTAGCTCTCTTAATGCCTTGAATTTTGTGTCCCTGTCTTGGGATGTTAGGCGGGAGATGACGTCATCGGGGCGGTTGGTGTTGGTGGATGTTGTGGCGGTTGTGGTGGTGGTTGGCATTTTTGGGTGAAATGAGGAGAGAGAATGGAATTGGGTTTTTGCTTTGGTTGGTTTGTGATTATGTATTTTCGATTTTATTGTTTTTTTATAATTATTTTCGATCACTCTGGTTTTGTTTTGTTTTGGACTTTGGTTGTAGGAAAACCGGCCAACAAGTAGATAACTCAGATTTAGGAATTAGGATGTCTTTTGGTTCTATTTCTTTTTTGGACTTTTGGTTCTCGTCTATTTTCTATGAAATTCAGAATAAATCTTCACAATGCATCTTGTTGATTTGCAAGTTGCAACTGATTAGGGGTGAAAAAGGTAGCTGAACTATCTATTTATCAAACACAATTTTTGCATTCTTTTAGCCGGTTATTTGGTTAAACGAACCAAGGAACAACAAGGTACCTCAAAAAGGCTTACTTCCAAATGAGGCCGATAGCTGGTTTCACCAGCTGATGCGAACCAGTTTGGGGAGGGTAGCTTGTTGATTCCAACTAGTTGGGATAAAAAAAAGATAGCTAAATCAACTAATTATAAACACAAATTTTGGATCTTATCATCTAGTTTTTTTATCAAACCAGATAAGGAACAACCCCAAAAAGGTGACTACCAAACAGGTCCATTGTCATCATATCAATATTGAGCCAATCCGTTGCATTAGATATAACTTGACCAGCGCACAAAAACAAAGAAAACTTCAAATGGGCCAAAAATCCATCACAAATCCCAAATTTATACGATCCTTTCGTTTGTCTCATAAGAGTCATAACTACAAATCATATTTGTAGTGCTTGTTTAGATACATATGTGGGAAGTGAATTCTCATGATCTTGTAAAACACATGATTATTTTATATTTCATGTGAATTTGTCAAAGTTGTTTGAATAAATGTAGGAATTTAAATCATGGAAATTGGTGTGGGAAGTAGAAGTTAACTAGGGGGTAAGGTAAGCCACTTCCTCCATAATGGAGGAACTTTCTTCCCGTGAGAAATTAATTCCCATTCTCAAGTGCTAACCAAACAACATGTCCATGGTGCAATTCATGGGAATTGCAAAATCCCATGATTTAGGGTGCTATCGAAACAAGCTCAGAGTTTGAATCACTCCACATCAACTATAGGTGGGCTGGGTAGTCATAGCTACGAGCAGAATAACTAAAGAGATTCATGTACATATAATGATCGACCATGCATGAATATTGGAATGTGTAGTCTCACTGTCTGATTTCTCAACAACCTTTAATTAACTGTTCATAAGACTTCCAATTGCTAACACCAATCCACTATATTTGTACAACATGTCTCGCCTCATTTCTGGCCATTCTTACGTGTACTCTTGCCTTTGTAATTTGTACACATGATAACATAACACATTAGCTATTTTTGGAAAAATCTAATGATACATGCCTTTAATTTGCTGAAACCTGAAGGTCAACCTCATGTCATAACTTTTTTGCAACCCCCTCCCCCAACCCCCTTTGTTAGTTTTGTTGATACCGCTTTCAAACCCAAATGAAAACAAAGTATGTACTAACAAACCAACTCATTTCTCTTTCTTTCTCTACTTATCCCTTGTTTGCACCGTTATAGAGAGAGAGAGAGCAAAAGACTTGAAAGCGAGGGTTCCAGTTTAGTGCCTAGCTCCCCCTCAAACTCTCCTCTCACACTTAAATCTAAATACGTTCAACTTTTTACAAAACATTCCCCACAACGTCACAACCCAAATTCAAAATGAAAACATCTTGTTACAACTCCTGGTTGGAGCCATAGGGTGGGGCATTCTTTACTACGTCTTTTGCTCCGGGCCGCGAGTGAGGCCGGTCACTGCTGTGCCAGAGGTTCAGTTAGCTCAGCTGTAGACAGTTGCGAGCTTTGTTCTTTTCAGGCTTTACTTATGATTATTATGATTAGTAGTGTAATAGTGTAGCTTTGTACTAGAATTCGAAGTACGTAAGATTATGTTGTAACTTGTAAGTGCCGTTTGGCGACTGATATTCGGTGTCATTGAAAGGGCCTAAAAAATGATAGGAGTTCTATGAATTTTGTCATTGTAAATTTATTCGTTTGCCATAAAATTAAAACGAATAAGGGCATATGTACTGCACATATATCGCACATGGTCTCGCTAAATTATAAGCCGCCACTGCTGATATATATGGTAATTTGTAAGGCATTGTTGTTTTATTCCCGTTGCAAATGTTGGTTTTTCTTTCCTCTGTGCCACTTTCCAATATGATCATTTACTTAATTTTTTTTTGCGCCGAACTTAGATAGGAAATATATATATGATATCATGATTACTCCGGGCAAGATTAGATTTGTTATTGGGCAATGGTACTTGGACGTAAGTTTTATTCTGAAATTCATGGAAAATAGGTTTGGTCTGTTTGATTAGTATGAAGTATTATTTCACATGAAGTTAAATCGATGTTTTATTTGGTTTATCCGAGAATTTTATAGGAAGTGTATGTCAATGATTAATTTCCCCTTTGTAAAGTTGGAGATAAGGTGGAAAAATAATGTGTAGGAGATATCAAAGTGGAGACGAGAATCATATTCGACATTTTTGTCCCAATAGAAAACACCATAACTTCTCTCTTGCACCCTTTCATTCTCAAAAAAAAAAAAAACATACAAGCAACTATATATTCATATTATTGATTCAACATATAAATTCATGGTGTGAGTTTAGACTTGGATAACTGTGAGTAACTGAGTATCTTATTTTGACTAATTTTGTACAAAATGATAACTTGATATTATACCTTAAATAATCAATACACTCGAATTTCGCGTGTCATTTTTCTTATGGAGAAGGATAGTAAAAAGTATTTTGACATACTCAACAAATACATTAATATAATTGATTAATTTATTTTGGGCCAAATAGACCCAATTAGATGAATTTCTTCTATATAGTCCAATTATAAAAGGAAATGTGTGTGAAAATAAATTTTAAAAAGGGGAATCACTAAGACTAATGAGAAATAAGCGTACACAATTCAAACCGAGAGTGGGCTCTCTATCATTTGAGTAACCATATCTTCTCAAACATTAATCGGGCTTTATCTCATAATGAGGGAGAACTATTCTCAATTCACACCAATAAAAACTAAGATAGGTAACTAATTGACTTAGAATCAACTTTCTTTAATGTATTAACATTACATGTCATAACACATAAAATTCTACTTATTTAAGAGTTGAATTTATAGTTATTTTCTTTTTGTGCGAAGGGAAGCCAAAAGCCTATACAACAATAACAATCGAGTGTAAATCTCAATTTAATGGGGGTGTTCGGGGTCAGGATGTACGCAACCTTACCCCTGTTTTAGAAAACAGAGAGTTTGTTTCCGAGATTGACCAATTGTTGTATTGAAGTATTGACTTCCAAAAATTTCACCAAAAATAAGAAGTGTTAAAAGCCAAAAGCCTATATAGTTTAGTTTGTTTAGTTGACATAGGGGAAACGACAAACTCAAGAAAGTATGGTGGCTCCCAAAAATTGTAGTCATGAGAGCCACCATAACATAGTTTAATCAAGACCATTGATTTCGCCATCTAAACATCATGGCCGTTCATATGTATTAATCATGAAATTAATATAAAGTACTCAAAATCTTATTAAAGTTGGTATGCTATAACTTGAAAAAATCTGAAAAAAATAAGAGTTAGGTAATTATAATTTTACAAAATTTATTTGGAGCACAAAAGTATTTTTTTTTTGGAAAATTAAATTAAAATATTAAAATTTAAACTTAAAAACATTAAAAAAAAACTTTATAAAAAATTATGAGCAATATTTAAATTTCTTTACACCATTCTAAATTATCCAATTACTTTTTTTCTATTTTTAATTACTTTTACATTATTTATAGATTATTTGTAGTTTTAATGGCCCAGATTACTTGATGTCAAAAATGAATGGACTAGATTAGACTATATTATGATGACTCCCATGGCTACAATTTTTAGGAGTCACCATACTTTCTTCCATTTGGCTATATTATTTCTATACCATTGTTGTGATATGTTACTTTAACCATCAATCAAATACTCAGTATTTGATTCAATGTGTAAGTCTAATCAATCATACTGAACTTAATTTCTTAAACATATGGGTATGGTTGTGTACATTGTGACCCCAAACACCCTAATTAAATGATGATTTACACTGAGGTTGTTGTTGTTTATGTCCCTAGAAGAAATACAATTGAACACCAGCACATCTAGATGCAAAAAATTAATTTTAAATGGATCAAAATTCCAACTTCCAAGTCCAAAAACAACTTTTTGAACAAGACAACAAGTGTAAGAATTCTATAGGACTAGCAAGTGACCACTCATGTAAGTGATCAGTCCACAAATAATATTTTTTCAAGCACATTGTAAAAGAAAAGAAAAGAAAAAACAATTTGACTAGAATGAGACAAGACAAGAAATTGACTGGTTTCCTATCTTTTTCAATCCATCCATCCCCTTTACCTTTACCCCTTACCCTTATGTTATGTTTCGGACCCGGTCTCCTCATTCCAATCCAATTAAATCCCTCACACAAAATCCGCTTCATGTCCACCGCTTTATCCGGTCACCAACCCCACACCCTTACAATTACCTACTCCCACTTCTCTCACCGCCTCTTCCGGTTCCCCTTCTCCCACTCTCAGACACATTATATTATTAAATAAACTCACTTAATCCAAACCATTTAAAAATAAAAAAGAATTTAATAATTTAATTTAAGCCCCCACTATCAAGTATCAACTCAACTCAACTCAAACTCACTGCTCTTTATTAATCAATCCCTTCTATACGTTACTCACTCTTCCCTCTCTTCTCTATTCCATTCTCTCTCCTAGTCTCCTCAAATCATCAAATAAAAATTATTTCCCTTTGCTGAAATCACTTTTTACAAAATGGGTTTTTAACAGTTTTTACTAAGAGTTAACCAAAATGGTGATTTGGGTTTTGCAGATCGGTGATTCTAGTTTATGAAGTTTTAATCTTTTTTCATTTTTTTGGTGACATGAAAGTTCAGTTTTTTCTCAGTAATTAATCAGTAAGCATTCTTATCTACTTTGTTTTATTTGTTTTTATATTTTAATTGTTTAAGTTAATCTTATCTGCTGTCTTTCAGTTTCTGCATCTTTTTGTTTTACTTTTATTTTTTTTATTATGTCTTAATCTTGGTGGGTTTGCTTTAAAAATACTGTCTTTTTGCTTGCTTTTCTTTTGCTTGGCTAGATTTCTGGGATTTTGCTAGAATGTTTTTTAATTTTTTAATTTAATTTTATTTATGTATGTATGATTTGTGCTTGTACTGTTAGTATGTGCTCATATGCTGGTGGGAATTTGCTAGAATGTTTTATCTTTATGTTAATGTATGATTTGTGATTGTAGTGTTAGTATGTGATCATATGTATGTGGGTTTTTGCTAAAGATCAGATTTTTTTGGTTGATCTTGTGAATTAGTAAAGTTGTAAGTTTCACTTTACTTTGTTTTGGGTTGGTGGGTATGTTTCATTTGAGCAGATTATTGTTTTTTGTTGTTTGTTGTAAATTCATGACTGTTATAATTTGTGTGGATGGATGTTTGATTGGAAGGTTGTTTTTTTGCAGATAAAGAATAAAGAAAAGGAAGGATCATGGGTGCAGTGCAAGAGATAGATAATTGTGAGAGCCAAAGATCAGTTTTTTCACCAGGGAGATTATTAACAATAGATACCAAAATGAATAATAATATGTCAAATGAAGTGTCTGAGTCAAAGGTTTCATTCTCTCATTTACTCGAGCTTGCCGCGGATAATGATGTAGAGGGGTTCAAGCAGTGTATAGAGTTGAACCCTAATGCTGTTGATGAGATTGGTTTGTGGTATGGTAGGCAGGTGGGTGCTGGAGGGACGGTTTTGGAGTATAGGACGCCGTTGATGGTTGCTGCTATGTATGGTTGTTTGGATGTTATGAGAGTGGTGCTTTCGATCTCTGAGGCGGATATTAATCGCGCTTGTGGCGCGGATAAGAGTACTGCTCTTCATTGTGCTGCTTCCGGTGGGTCTATTGATGCTTTGGAGGCTGTTAAGCTGTTGTTGATTGAGGGTGCCGATTGTAATCTCACTGATGCGAAGGGGAACAGGCCTTATGATGTGATCAATGTGTCGAGGATGCTTCCCCAGGTTCGAGTTGCTTTGGAAGATATGCTGGCGTATGATGGGTCTTGTGATAAGAAGGATCTTCGAGTCTCTACATCGGTTGAGGTCCTTGAGGATGATTTGAAGGTTGATTTTTTCTCGAACTCAGGTCTGACAGAGAGCAAATTGTGCTCTGAGGCTCCCTCATCTCCCATGGCCTCCAAGTCTGAGAAAAAGGAGTACCCTATAGATCCATCCATTCCAGACATCAAAAACAGTATTTATGCTACTGATGAGTTCCGGATGTACTCGTTTAAGGTCCGGCCATGTTCAAGAGCCTACTCCCATGATTGGACTGAGTGCCCCTTTGTTCACCCAGGGGAAAATGCCCGTAGAAGGGATCCTAGGAAGTATCATTACAGTTGTGTCCCTTGTCCCGACTTTCGCAAGGGTTCTTGTAGGCGTGGAGATATGTGTGAGTATGCTCATGGTGTTTTTGAGTGTTGGCTACATCCAGCTCAATACAGGACTAGATTGTGCAAAGATGGGACTAGTTGCAATCGTCGCGTTTGCTTCTTTGCGCACATCCCTGAGGAACTCCGACCTCTTTACCCTTCCACAGGGTCAGCTGTACCTTCACCTCGATCAATGTCCTCGGCTGCTGCTGTCATGGACATGGCTGCAGCCCTCAATCTTTTCCCTGGCTCGCCATCAGCAGCATCTGCCATGTCACCTTCGCCATTCACTCCCCCATTATCACCTTCAGGTAATGGTATGCCCCACTCACCCTCTGCTTGGCAACAACAGAACATACCTACCCTGCATCTTCCTGGTAGCAATATTCCAACCAACAATATGCAGACCAGCCGCCTTAGATCGTCTCTCAACGCTAGGGATATTCCTGCTGAGGAGCTGCGTA
Source organism: Pharnaceum exiguum (assembly GCA_900322385.1). Lineage (NCBI taxonomy): Eukaryota > Viridiplantae > Streptophyta > Magnoliopsida > Caryophyllales > Molluginaceae > Pharnaceum > Pharnaceum exiguum. The sequence goes on along the minus strand of ONZK01001173.1, from coordinate 18,404 downwards.
TATTGCATGAAATGGAGATGGAGCAGCGCCACATCCTCAATGATATGGCCTGCTTCTCCCAGCCTCAGTTTAACTCCCCCTCAGGAAATCTCTCAATTAGGTCAAAAACAATGGCACCGTCAAACCTTGATGATCTCTTCTCGATCGAGTCATCTCCTCGGTATTCAGATCAGATGTCAGGTCCAACTGTGTTCTCTCCTTCACACAAGTCAGCTGTTCTGAACCATTTCCAGCAGCAGCAGAGCATGTTGTCGCCTATAAACACCAAAGTTTTCTCACCCAAGCATGCTGATCACCCTCTTTTACAGACTTCATTTGGGCCACCTTCACCAGGGATTATGTCACCTCGAGGAATGGAACCTCATTCACCTTTAAATGCTCGACTTTCTGCACTTTCTCTGAGGGACAAACACCAGCACCAGCAGATGCGGAGTTTGAGTGCTCGTGATCTCGGGGCCAATCTTCCCCGAGACCTGATTCCAGAGAGAGACAATGGCGGGATGGTCGGCTCACCTGTCGGTTCTTGGTCAAAGTGGGAGTCTTCTAATGGAAGACCCGATTGGTCATTCAATGGCGATGAGTTGAACCGCTTGCGGCGGTCAAATACTTCCGGGCATAGTGGTGAGGAGCCTGATCTATCTTGGGTTCAGTCGCTGGTGAAGGACTCACCGGCCGAAAACAAAGATGTGCAGGGTAATAATGGTAGTAAGCCCTGTGGAGATGATTCTAATTCTAACTCTCAGGTTGAATCAGTTGACCATTCTGCTTTGGGAGCATGGCTGGATCAAATTGCTGCCCAGTAATGCATCCTTTGAACACAAGCAGGTTTTCATCTCTGATTTTCCAGGCCTGAAGACTACAGTAACAGTAGGAAGTTGGAGGGGGTAATTCATGGAGAAATTTATTCCTATATTATTTCATTATTTATTATTATTGTTGTTATCATTATTACTACAGAAGCCAACAAGAAAAGATAAAGGGAGCCTGGCTGGGTAATTTGCAAAGAGTCTGCCCTGTGCTAGGAAATTCTTTTGGTATTTTTTACTTTCTTGGGGGATCAATTCTTTGCTTCCCCAATATTCCTTTTGTTGTTGAAATTGAAATAGCTAAGGATTGCACTGAACTTTGTGCAAAACATTGAATTTTCTTTGTTATTATTGTAATTTAGTGTTCCTGATATATTATGAAGAGCATTCTTGAACTTGGGAAACTCTTTTGGTGGGTGAAACCCAGTTTCCCTGGTTGTTTGTACCTTCAACTATACAGTATGTTTTACTAGATTGATATTGCAATACAGTTACTCTCCATGCTAGTTTATTGACATCTCCTGCATACAAGTAGTACTTACTAAGGTGACATGTTGTTGGATCTTTATTCTTTAGCTACATGCCTACATGTAACATTTTTCTGACCTACTACTGTAATTCTGTTGGCATACCATATCAGATGTTCGTTAGAAGTAGAGCTGGCCACGAGCCGACTTGAGCCGACTTATGACTCAACTCAAACGACTTACCTAGATCCTCAGCTCAAGTCAGCTCATGTACGGTTGAGCCGACTTGAGCCGAGCTGATACCTAGGAAAACCTTGGCTCTAAGTCAAGTCGGCTCAGCTCGTTTACGTTCGAGCTGGATCGAGTCGACTTGAGTCGAGCTGATATGTAGGAAAACTTTGGCTCAAACTCAAGTCGACTATGTTCGATTGCTCGAAAAATCGTTAAGTGGGTACAATTCTTCAGCTGGTTAAGACAATTCAATTTGAAAAGTTACAAGAGCTCAAATTTAGTCGCTCAAATCGCCTAGTGGGAAAAAGTTAGGCTGAGTCAGCTCGTAAGTTATCGAATTGATCGAATTGCCATT
>ONZK01001173.1:6095-16184 GCA_900322385.1 Pharnaceum exiguum | reverse complement strand
AGCTAGCTCATCGAATTCGAATTGACTTGGTTAAATTAAAATGCCAGCTCAAAGTCAGCTCGCTCTATTCGACTCGACTTTGACCGAGCCGACTCGGTCAACGAGCCGACTTTGACCAACTTTAACCCGAATTGAGCCGAGCGGTTTCGAGCCAAGTCAGCTCAATGAGCACCTCTAGTTAGTTAGAAGTGACACTATGATTATTTTTCTTTTTTAAATGCTCGATCTGACGAAAGCCAAATAGCCAAGCCTATGTAAGTAATGTAACATACTGTAGGACGTAAGAGAGCTATAAACAATTGACTATGGATGTAGTAGGGGCGATGCATGCTGCTTCTTTTTTCTTCGTATATGTACGTACACACACGAATTATTGCAGTTTGAAAGTGATTGGAGTGGGGTAGAGTAGGTTTTATATCTTTATGATGTAACGTTAATTTTTCAAGAGTATTGGCAATGTGCAAAGCCACTTGTAAATTTTTCAATACTGTGCGTACTCTCTGGTCCATTTCTGATGGGTGTCCTATTTATTAATTGTGACTGCCTTATTTCTTGTAAATTGTTTGGTTCTCTCTCTTTCCATTCTCGTATAAGCATGGGAATCTATGATGTGGATCCCAATGGAAGATGGTGGGTGAAGCCTTTAAAGGGGAGGTGGCATGGAAGGAAGCGAAGAATTTTCTATATCTACACGTACCTAGTTACAACTTACAACTAATTACAAGTCAATCGTCACAATAGCATGAATTTAAGATATGTTATTATTAGTAAAAGAAATACATAACGAAATCATCATTGGTTGAGATTAAAATACAACATAAGATGAACATGCTACAGATCAATATGAGCCTATGAGGTTAAGCAACCGTCAATCGTGGGGGGATCTTTATTATTTTAGCACAAAAAATTGTGTGAGACTGGTTCATATATGAGATTGGGTATTAATATCCAATCGAGTAGTCATTAATGATCCATCGAATAATCAATAATGAACCCTCGAATAAGCAGTAATGAACCCTCGAATAAGCAGTAATGATCGTTCTTACCCAATTTCATATATAAAACGGGTTCACATAATTTTTTCTCCTATTTTAATGTTTTGATAATGATAGATTGATACCGGGGGAACTATTTTTCCAAGTCATAGAACTTATGGTAAGGTATCATGATTCATGAGTCATGAGCCACTTGTTGTAGCACTCACCTATGCCTCAAATCGTTGGCTTCTTTATGAAGTGGAGAATATATTATGCTTCTTTTTCTCGTGATTTAACTGATAATTCTTACTATGATCCTGTAAGATAATGATCTTAATGGATTGTGCTCTTGGTGGAATGTTCAATAACAGTTTTTTCTTTCTTTATTTATACTCTTGTTATTAATGTTTTATGTCTTTTATCCGAAACAACTTCAAACTTTTATTAATGAAGGAATTTATTCGGATAACATGTTCGTACAACATCTTATTCGGATAGTGTTCGTACAATATCCCAACGTTTTGCTTCAATTGGGACAGTAATTTCCTGTTTAATAAGAAATGGTGTGCAAAACCAATTTACTATCTTAGGTCAACTTTCTCAAATTTATTTTACAGTTAAATGGTCAAATTAGCTGTTTTCGTTTGAAGTGGAAATATGACAAAGAATTCTCACATGCTGTGTTGCCTAATGTCTACAATTGGACAACTACGTAATAATGACAATTTCTAAGTGAGCAAGTGTGAGATTTGGGGGCATTATCATCTTGCAATTGAGGTTTTGATGCGATTTTGAGGGGTGAGAATAAGATTAATCTAGACATTGGTGTTTGAGCGAAGCTGCTGTGCCACTAGCATGAATGAGCTAGCAACATTAATGGTCAGACTTCTAGAATATTGTAGAGAAATGGTATTGGGGAACATTCTACCTGGAGGGTACAAATAATGACTGAAGTTGGATTCTTGTTAGGATCTGGTCTTCTCTTTTGGCACTTGATTAGTTTTACTGGTTCCTATGAAATCAATTTTTGAGATTGTAGCTAAGGTAAAAAAAAGAGTAGATCTTGTGATCTTTGGATCATCCTCTTATGAAATTGGGCCAACCAAAGTATGATAAGCACATCAAGGGCCATAAACAGTTTCTTACGTGTTTTTCTATGTTATCAAAAAATTCAAAACCAGTAACATTCTAATTGCAAACACTATCAAGAAATGTTCCATTGGATGAAGCAATATTCTAATTTGAAGTTGAAATTCCATTTCTATCGGCCTGGATACTAATAGTCCATCGGAACCGTAGTTAACACACCACATATATCTTTAATTTTAGTGTACTTCTTGAGTTTTTCAGGTGTGACAAAATAAACTGTGTAGAAAGTAGAAACATGAATACACGAATACACGATGGTTGTGATAAAGTGTACAAAGCTGGATCACTGTCGCGCACAAAGTTGCAAGCACCCTTGTAATACTGAGACAAAGTGACCAGAATCTCTGGTGTTAATAATGATGAACGTAGAAAATTAGAAGTGACAAAATTTCCCACAATTTAGTGGTGTGATTAAGGAACAAATGATGATGAGCTCGCAAAAATGGGAAATGTAGTTCACTTGATCAAATATCGGTCAGAATGTCCGTACAATAAAAAGAAAAGGCCAACAATCCAACATGACATCTCTCACTAAATGACTAAAGCATTAGCAATTCATCTGCAAGAGTCAGTAAGACTGTTAACTTTAGCAGTAGTTTGAAGCCTTTTGTCTTCTTTTTTTTTACTGACATCAAACTCGAATGAAAGCCATATGAAATTATGAATGTTGAACAACTTTGTTGGTCCGATATTAAAACATGACGAATGATTGGGACGAAGACATGGGTAAACAAATTATTTTATGGTATAAACCAAACTACCACAGACGCTTTAAGCTAAGGCCTAAATTATTTGTTTCTCCATTTATTCAGTGCAAGTAGCCAAGTAGCTGATCAAGGGTCCCTAACTCCCTATCACTCGAGGTAGGAAGCTACGTATACATTTTGTTGTATATGTAGCGTCGTACATAAACTGATTGCGGTAGGCAACATTTCATCTTGAAGCCAATCCATTCACTTCGTACTAGTATTTGTCAAGCATATCAGAAGAAGCTAGTCACTTTCCCCTCCCACCCGAATGTACAAAAGCCCCCTTTTTTTTTTGGAAGAACAAAGCGTATTTCTAAAAGAGCAAACAAAGTAAAAGATTTTGTACAGTTTTTTACAAATTAAATTGCTATCATAAATAGATCAATGAGTTTAGAATTGATATCTGTTCCATAAATGATTCAATGATATTTCAATCTCAGACAATATGAGCACACACGCACGCAAAAGTGGAACATTACTTGATCACTTTTTCTCAAAGACTCATATTAGTATATTACTAGTAGTATTTTTAAGGATGAGCTCAGAATTAAGCACACAATGTCATTGTTGCTTCTCCTAATCTGTAAAGTAATATCTCTCATTTTAAGAAAATGTAACAACACTTCTAAGTTGATCAACAAATGATAACCATATACGAGTAGTCAAAATGAACTTTCATCATTAATATGAACTTCCGTACGAGTACACTGTACAAAACACCAGATTAACAAACTTCAGAGAAAGATATCATACATTATTGTATTGACCATGCTCTACAAGATGAATCCAAACCTTAGCATGGCCCATTTATTGGTCCCCTAACAGGTGCATAGAATGGTAAGGTGTTGGTTGTTGCTCAACCATCTTTTGATGTGGTGGTTAGATTTTTCAGAGACCTTTGTATTATATGACAAGACAGTAGGGCAGATGATAATGATAGAAAGGATAGTCTGAAGGAAAACACAGTGTATGAATCAGCAAAATGGGTTGCCATAACCATAAGGGTGATTTCTTCCAGGACAGGGATATTCAAGTACCTACTCTGAATGAAGTAAATTTCTAGCTACCAGATGTAAATGTTCCACCTTCCAGATTCTTCCGAGCTTCCTCTTGTCAGTGAGCTTCATAAGGAAAGAAGTAAACAATGAATTCATGCAAACAACAGAAGAGATGGGTAAAAGGATAGAATACTACAGTCTTTTGGGGGTTGCATTTTGCCATTTTGGCCTTTTGGGGATCATTATTTTAACCCAAGTAATATGTGAATTTTGTTTTCTTACCACAAAACTTCAATAAAATCTGGTTTCTATCTGATGGGGGTCCATCAGTTAGTTCATTGGCCATGCGAGTATGTGACTTGTCATCTGTACATACTTGAAAAATGGGTAGCTTTCCCATTGCAGATGGAAAAAAAAGTAACATTGTACTGTAGCAAATAGACCAAATTCAGAGAGACTAGCTGATAAATAATGGAGTAAAATTTAGCTAAATGTTATTGCAGATGCAGGCCATGCAACAATACTAAAGAGAAGGCTGAAAAAAGATGAAGAAAGTGTTACTAACTGCAAGGAAATGAGATAAGACTAACAAATCAATTCATGTACTGTGATCATTTCAGCTAATAGTTATTGCATGCAGGTGCAGCAATAGTTCAGAAAGTCCACTTTGAAAATAAAAAAAAAACATCAGCCGCACTAAACAAGACATTGTCTAACCTTAATTAGTGATGATAGAAGAAATTACGCATTAAAAACAGTGTATCTTACTAGTAAAAGGACAAGAAGAAAAAGATCAGAACTGGAGTCCCACAAAGACATTGTTTTTTCCTCCTTTTGCGTCAACAGAAAAAAATGAACATAAACTATGTTCATTGCATAACATGGTTAAGGCAAACAAAGTTCATTATTCAACTCTTTTGGATTTTTCTCCACCTTAGTCAAACTGCAAGTTTAAACACTAGGAAGGGAAACTGGATGTAGGAATCAGCTTAACCTTTTATTTGTAGAAACTGAACTAGCTTTATCGAGTATTAGCTTCAGCTAGCGGCCTAGCGCTAAAGTCACAAGTGCGTTTAATCTTCTCCATGAAATTAGAACACGCAGTAGACATCACAGCCACACAAACTTTTCTGCTTATTAGAACCATTTAAGCTCACAGTGCATGGATTATACTACATGGAAGAAATCGATATCAAATAGACTGTAAGCATGACAGAAAATAGCTCACCAAGAAACACCGCTCCCTGGACAAGATTCATAAGTTAGCTCTTTGCGCATATTTGTTTACATGCTCCATTCTGCAAAGAAGAGCGCAGAAAAACCTCACATTTGCAGATTGAGAATTTGACATTGTCAACGGGGATAATAAAGAAGCTACTAGGCTATCAGAGAACTCTATTTTATAGATTGATTAGAAGTACTCTATCATGCATGAGATTGTATCAGACATCTTACTTTCATATGACTTGATTGGTTGGTCTCTTCAGTTAATATTCTGTGTTTTAAAACAACAAATTAGTCATTGATGATGAACAAAAGTAAGTATCATTAATGGGAATTAACCAATGTGCAAAACACAGCACAATCAAATCCATGAGGAAGTACCTGGTAAATGCAGCAGACTTCCAGAATCTGAATCAGGACAATTTCATTGGGAATTAACCAATGTGCAGAACACCAAATTAATAATGTCCAGAAACAGGACGCCAAGCCTGACATAGCACATAAAAATATTCAGAGGGACACAATTCCAAAAAAGAAGAAGCTTGACTTATTGAACCTATAATTTCAGAGATGACTAATTATTCTTCTCACTCTACCTGTTACTGGTGAGGATGAGATCACCAGGGTCCTTCCTTTTAGTCGACTTCTGCATTTAACCAACGAAGATCAGGAATGTAACCATCATCCTTTGATACAGACAACAAAGAGTTCAATGTGACACAAATTTCATCGCCCTTCAAGCATGACGTATCGCCTGCAATGAAACAGTGAACCTGGTTTCTGAGGAATATCCAACTAGTCCCCGGATTCTTCCTCAGACCCTTCTCGATGATATGCATTCGTAAATCCCTCACCTTCGACCAAAGACCATTAGCAGCATAAATATTAGACATTAGGACATAATTTCCAGCATTCATTGGTTCTACTTGCACTAGCTTCTCAAAGAACTTTTCAGCCAATTTCAGATCTTTAAGGCCTCTGCAAGCACTTAACAGAGCTCTCCAAATAGAGGCATCTGGTTCAAATGGCATTGATTCGACAATTACATTTGCTTCATCTAGATGTCCAAAACGACCAAGCAGGTCAACCAAGCAACCATAGTGAACAAGAGTAGGGGTTACATTATACTCATGAACCATAGACCTGAATAGCTGCAAACCCAACTCTACCATACCAGAATGGCTACAAGCAGATAACAATGACAATAATGTCCTTCCATTTGGCATAAATCCATCTTCCAACATCTGTGAGAAGGCATATAGAGCATCATTCACTTGACCATTTAAACCATACCCAGCTATTAAGGCATTCCATGAGCTTTTGTTTCTTCTTGGCATGGTCTTGAAAATTTTATTAGCCTTTTCCATGCTGCCACATCTTGCATACATTGATAGCACAGCGTTTGTAAGTGACAAGTTGGAACCTCTGAAATAATTTCTACGAAGTGTATAAGCATGTAGCCATTGGCCTAGAGGAAGAGTAGCCATGTCTGAGCATGATGACAGTATACTTATAACAGTAACAGAATCAGGTCCAACTTCTGACATCATCTGCTTGAAGAGTGGCAGGGCTTCATGAGTTAGGTTGTTTTCAACATAACTACCAATCAAAGTATTCCATAGCACAATGTCCCTGTTCGAGCACCCCTCAAAAAGATTTCTGGCACTGGAATACTCAGCACAGGTCATATACATTTCTATAAGTGCTGTAATTAATTCTGTGTTCAAGTTAATCCCAACTTTTATCACATAACCATGTAACCATTGGACAATTGCTATATGAGATTCATCCATGCAAACACGGAGAACAGCAATAATACTGTAGGAGTTCGGCTTGATTTCTGAATTTAACAGCTGCAGAAAATAGTTCCAAGCATGATTCCTCAATCCACTGTTAGCCAACCCAGAGATAACAAAATTCCAGGATATTACGTCCGGTTTCAGCAATTTATTGAAAACCAAGGTTGCATAATTAACAAGGCTTAGCACAGAATACATTCTCATCACTCCATTTAGAACTACTGTAGAATTATGAAACTTGCTTTTAATTACTTTAGCATGTAATGCTTTACCAGCTCTTGACCCATCACCTATTTCAGCGCATATCGGCAAGAGAATGGTCATTGTCGCTTCATTTACCTGGAATCCTTCTGATTGCATTTTAGAAAACAAACTCAAAGCTTCCTCATGCAATCCAGACTCCGAGTAGACTGATATCATCGAATTCCACATGGCAGTGTCCAACACGTGAGAGCATCTAAAGAGCTTATAAGAAGACTCTAAACAGCAAAACTTCCCATACATATTAAGCAACGCATTTGTAATGTGTAGGTCTTTAGCATGCCCAAACTTGATAGCTAGTTGGTGAAGTTGCTTTCCTAACTCAAGATTTCCAAGCTCTGCACAAGCCTGTATAATAACCAACATTGTGACATTATCGCACTTAACCTGTTCCGTAAGCATTTTCACAAAGAGTTCTAGGGCTTCAAAATGCTCACCAACATTAAGACACCCATTTATCATGGCATTCCAGCTAACAACATTCTTCTCCTCCATCAAGCCAAACACGGTCCGAGAAGCCCTCACATCAAACTTCTCATAAAACCCTATCAAAGCAGTCCCAAGATGAAAACTTGACTCTAACAACCCATTTCTCAAGCAATACCCATGCACCTCTTTCCCTAACCTCAACTTCAACAATCCCCCACACGCCACAAGCAACGCCACCAAAGTCACAGCAGTCGGCTTCAACCCCTCAACCCATATCCTCTTAAACAAAACTAACCCTTCCTCATAAAAACCACACCCCACATAGCTATTAATCATCACATTCCATAAAACAACATCTCTGTCAGCCATTTCGTCGAACACCCTCCGTGCATCTTCAATGAACCCACATCTCCCATAAAAGTCTACAAGGGCTGACCCAACTCTAACATCATTGATCAATTCAGTACCATTGATCTTATTATGAAGCCTTTTTCCAGTTTCAATGGCTTTAAGCTTTGAGCATGCTTTGAAAATTAAAGGCAAAGTTTGTGAATTGGGTAACATGTGTAAAGTTTCCATCTTTTGGTATATGTGAAGGATAGAATGGTCATTTTTAAGCTTGGCTTGTTGGGTAATTTGGGAATTCCAGTTGTTTAAATTTGGGTTTGTGTTGAGTGAGATACAAACGATGTTAGTCATTTTTTGAAAAAGTTTGTTAAAGTTGAACTATTTGGCGGGAAGGGGAAACTATAATGTTCATTTAAAAGGAAATATTATTCTTTTCAAGGTGAAAGAGGAAATAAGTTTACAATTGAAATATGGGAAGGTGTAATTCTACATGAAAAATTAAAAATGTTATTTGAAATTCCAAAAAAATAAAAATAATTATGACTTATGAATTGAAATTATTTTCCACATTTCACTCATTTAAATTACCATGATTTCAAACTGACATTATTTACTAATGTTAAAAATCATGTTAAACTAAAATCGTAAGAAATTTCACTTTTATATTTTGTTTGAGAGCACTAACAATTTATTATTTTTGAAAATACAATGTGACATAACACATTATATTAAAAAAAAAGAAAAGAAAAGAAAAATAATAACAAACCCCTTGTAACAAGATAAGTTTGTTCTAATCTAAAATGGGACGGACTTATTAATCTAACTTGTTTTTCTTCTTCTTGTACTCCATTTATTACAAAAATAACTTAGCAATTTACTCTTATTGACTTCTCATTATATCATTAAAAATGATCCGTCCATTCCTTAACCATAGTTTCATCTCGTATATACAACAATGTAACCAACAACAACCAAAAAACCATTACTAGTGTGCTACCACTTTCACCATTTTTGACTATGGTCATTATGGAGTATTTGAATTTGAAATTACCCTTGGTAATATCTATGTTTTTTTTTTGAAAATTTTGTACAAAAATCCTCTAAATTTTTTCTCACTTTCGTACAAATCTTCCTTGAATTTTTTTTAAAAAAAGAAAGTCCTCTAACTTATGTTGATCTTTTTATTTAGGTTCATTGAAACGAAATTTATGTTTTATCCCAATTTAAGTTGTAACCCCTTCAAAGAAGTTATAACCATGAAGTTAAAAGTGACATGCTTTATGTTGTGTTTTTCTAATCTAATTTCTCTTGAGATACAGGATCCATATGGGTTCGCAAGTTATTGAGAGTTTAGCTTAGCCGCACGGAAAAAGCTATTAGTAGAGAGAAATTGGGGCAATGATAAGAATGGATACTAGTGAAGCCTCAATCCTCATTGCAGCCATATGGCCCCAATCCAACCAAGCTTGACAACCTCTTATGTCCCATCCCCGACTAGTTTGTAGTATTATTTCCCTAATAATTAAAATGAATTTTTGTTCTACCTAAATTAGTGATAAATCAAATTACCAAGCTATGCAGAGCTTATCTTTGGGAGGGAAAGTGTATACTCAGCAAAAGCCCTAGCATTTCTTGGAAGACAGTCTGCAAAAGCAAGTCAACTGGTGGCCTGGGGATTGAAGACTGTCAGATTTACAATATTGCAGCAATGGGTAAACTTGTATGGCACATTGCAAGTAAGGCAGATTCACTATGGATCAAATGGGTAAATCATATATACCTCAAGCATGAAGACCTGTGGCTGTATTCTCCTCAAGTCACAGCAAGTTGGTCTTGGAAGAAAATTTGCAAAACCAAAACCATCCTGCAACAGGGTTTCCTGAATGATAAATGGCTGCATCATTCAACAGGTAAATATACTGTTAGCTCAGCTTATAAATGGCTCAGGGTGACTAATGGCAAGCAACCTTGGTGTCAATGGGTTTGGAATAGATTTAATATTCCAAAACAGAGCTTCATTTGTTGGATGACAGCGTTAAAAAAGTTGAGAACTAAAGACAAGCTGAAATCTTATGGTGTCAGTTCAGATGATCTGTGCTTATTATGTGGTGTTGTCACTGAAACAACAGAGCACCTATTTTTTGATTGTGCTTAT
>ONZK01001172.1:116056-127231 GCA_900322385.1 Pharnaceum exiguum | reverse complement strand
ACGTTGGAAAAGTCTAGATTGGAAATATTTTTCACAAAAAGGCCACAATCAAATTTCAGAAAAACTACCATTTGATGCCACCGACATCTCAAATTTAGCAACCTAATGTTCAAAAATGAGATGGCATCCAGAAGCAACAAGTGAAAATATTAAAAGATATTTCAAACTGCTTCCGAAAAGAGGTTCTTCCCTGGCCCAGGAAAAACAGGGGGGATTTGAGGGAGCAGAAGATACCTGTTCATATAGGATATGAAATGCTTGTTTAACAGGTAGAGTGACGTCCAATGCCACAACCTTCATTTGGAACAAAATATTTTCAAAGATAAGGATCTCAAATATGACCACAGACAAATATATAGGAGATGCCATCCTAAATAAAAAGGTATATATCAAACCTTGCCTGACTCGGGCAGCAACTCATAAGCAGTATGTTGAGACAGAAACAGAGAGATACGCTGCCGAGAAATTTGTAAAGCATTCTCTGGAATCTGCTCCCCCAGTACACCGTCAGATGAAGTCACCTGTTGTACACACATTACAGAACAGATAAGATAAAAAAAAATCTTATATGTCAAGGTAGTTCAAGAATCAGAGAAGGAAAAAGATAAGGGATTTCCGCAGGTTGTTTCACTAGTCCAAAACCTATCAATCAAACTTCATTAGAAAGAATAATCAACAAGAAACAGAAAGCCAATAAGTTACACGCCGGGAGGGAGAGGGGGTATAAAATTTACATACTCAACAACAACAACAACAACCGAGTGTAAATCCCAATTAAATGGGGGTGCTCGGAGTCAAGATGTACGCAACCATACCCCTGTTTAAGATTACAGAGAGGTTGTTTCCAAGATTGACCAATTGTTGTATTGAAGTATTGACTTCCAACAACTTCACCAAACATAAGAAGTAATGGAAGGTTTTATTAGCCATTTTGATATAGTACATAATCACCTAAAGAAGAAAGATGGAGATAATTCTTTCAACTTCATAGGCACTGGACCTCATAAAATTTACATACTCCTCAACCATAAAACTTTTCATGCGTATAACATCTGTCAGTTGGAAAACTCTAATTGAGACTATCAACAAAGACTACCTAGCCCCGGCTAAACCAGGGTAAGACTCCAAACCAACTTTATGGAGATAGTACAAAACGTACAGGGGAACAATAAGTCATGATATACAATATAATACAATAAGGGATCTCAAAAACATTAGCAGAAAACATGTAACAAACAGACACATAACACTCCGACTAATCTATATGATGCCAACAGATACCATGAAAGATTCACTACATCAGAGAATAAGATTTTCCTTGTCATTTTTGAGAAATGAAACAAGTAAACAAGGTCTCTACGAATGAGTTAATTTTTCTTCTACGAGTACAATCAAATACCCCAGCCAACTATATGCAAATTAGTTGAAATAACAGGTCAAACAAAATAATGCAGATGTGCACGGAAAGCTTATTCTCAGATAGTGAATAACAAACAAAAGAACATAAAAAAAATGCAGGACGATGGCCAGAATTGAAGCAATACATACAGTTCGATTAGCGGTATCATCCACCTCCATGTTTACTTGACTAGGAGGCCCAGGAGCATAAACAGTGTGCAAGGCGTGTTCCCTTGTTACAACAACTGTATTGACAAGTTGAAACTCTTTAGTAGCAACAGGTCGATTTTCATCATGTCGCCATTGTCCATCCACCCAAAACTTGTACTGCAAAGGAGCAAGAAACTTTCAGAAGGCTGCAAGTGTACTCCATCCACACACAAATCAATACCATAGAGATAAAGGCACCCAAAGTTCAGGAGGCAAGCTATGGAGTGATTAGAAAACTCTTTTGGATGACAAGCCAGTTTTGAATTTTAAGAAGTCTCTCTCCTCTTTCCTCCTCTCCTAAATAAGTGAGCACAGCAAGCACTAGATAAAAAAGCTACTTAACCATCAGAATGTCCCAATTACTAAATGGTAGTTCGAGTAGCAGATGACCCTATATATCATGTACACACGATTTACATAGAATCATTCAGAAAAGTTTCGTTTATGCTTTCAATCTAACATATATAACTACCACCACAAAAAAAAGCCTTTATCACAATAAGAACTGGCCTATGGATGCGCATGATTCATATCATTAAGACAGAATAAGAATTCAACCTCATGAAAGTACAAAATAGATTGACATCATTGATACTTCAACAACAACCCAGTATAATCCTCGCTCCTTGCGGGTCAAGATGTGGATTAAGTCTTCAGAGAGAGAGAGAGAGAAAAAAGACAGAAACCACCCCATATCTTCCCAGTATTGCAAACATTATGCAAAATAACAAAAACAGTTATTGACACCTGAATGCAACTCGAAAGATTCCAGAACCAATCAAAATGGAAAAAACTTTGACCACAATACAGTTAACATACAATGAGGCGGTGGGGTCATAAAATACACTTCAAACAGTTAAAATAACCCGACTGGTACAATAAGATCTTGATGTGGAAAAACTCATGGGAGTAGCTTATGAAGAATTAAAACAAAACAGATTTACTGTGGATACAATATAAAACAAAAAGGACAGTAAACTTTAGACTTTAAACAGACAGCCTCTCTGCTTTCTATTAAAACAAGGGAAAGGTTGCATACACTCTGACTCCCCGGCACCTCCATGCGCTTGACAATAAGAGACAAGGACAGTAAATTGGGACTGGAAACTCTCTAGTTCTCAATCAAGTGTACCCAAAAACTCTTAAGATTCAAGTATAAACTCCTTAGAATTTAAAGAAAAAGCCACAAGCTATATTGAAAAGTTTACAACTCTAATGAGGTCTAATGGCCAACTTGCAAAAGGCAACCTCCTAAAAGGAATCCTAATCAGACTAGGATAACAAAAAAAGAACAATTAGAAAAGAAAAATAAATAAAGCAAGTTAAATGCAGAAACTCCTAAATTAAGGATAGTCAGTTATTTTTTCCTTGCAAGATTCCTCCAAAATAACATCTGTCAAATCTTTTTTCTTCCTGGGATTATTCTAGAAACATTCCCCAATAAGTAAAAGCTACAACCTAGCTTATGCCAATAGCTCATTACATAATATGTATTCATTTCTAAAACGCAATTATGTGCACTAGAATTCCCGTAACAATAGAAGAGAAGACCGTCTAATCGTCAATGCAATTACTGTCTACTGAAATGAAGCATGTCAGTCACTCTACCCAATCAAGAACCCTTCACATCACTACGGCACAACACCATAACAAGAAAAAGTGTTCAACAAAGTTAAGTTCCAAGCCTACCTAAACAATACAAAAGATTCTTCCTTACTCAAATTACACCATCCATCTAGCTAAAATCCACTATAGTAATAGTAGCAAAACAAGCAATGCTAATTGGCAATAATCTAAAGAGCTTTAAAAACAACCTCGTGAACGCCCGGGGACAAATAACACAAGACTTGAAATGCAGTTGGGCATCCTTCCATAGGAGACATTAGTATTTGCTCGCTCCACCTACACCAACAACAACAACAACAATCCCACATCATAAACAACAACACTATTATCATCATCAACAAAACACCAATTTAGCTCTAATCTATCTATCTATCTATCTATTGGGGGCCTTACCCTGAGAAGGAACCGCAGAGGAAGACCTCTCTCCCACCATACGGCCACACGAAAGGGACCGGCACAATATCTGGTCTCACTACCACACCACTGTTACTGTGCCCTGTCGCACCCGCGTTCGATCCGAACATTCTTTCTTTTCCCTCTAATTAACTAACCAACCAAATATAATAACAACAATAATTAAAAAAAAAAAACTCAACCCCTCAGCTCAATCAATCAAACAAACAAAATGCCTTTGATTTCCAACAGAATAGAATTAACCCCATTTAGGGTTCCATTGCCACTCAATTCATCAAAAGGGAGAAACTAGGGTTTTTAATTAATTTTTCTTGTGTTTTTCCTAATCGATGCAAATTGAGCTACTTTTCCGGCATGGTAACACCTAAATCGGCGATTGGATTGAGAAGAAAGAAAAAAGAAAAGGGAATAAATCGGGGAATTTGGGTGGGAGAGGAGAGAGAGAGAGGAATGCGAGTGGCAAAATAGATAGATCAGTGGAAATGAAGAAAAGAGGAGAGAGAATGGGGAGAGAAGAGGGAAATGAAGGAAGTTGAGAGATGATATATAAATATGATATTATAATAGGAAAAAATAAACGTAAATGAAATTTAATTAGGATGGATGGAAATAGAAAGGGGGGAAATGATGAAAGTCAGATATGATGGATAGATATAGTGATTATAATAATATTGATTATGAATATAAATTAATAATGGCAGCGGCCGGCGGCGAGAAACAATAACAGCGACAATAAAACTAGACTAATTAAATGACATTAACAGAACTATTTGGGTTGTGTTTGTGTCTGGCCGTCTGGGGTGAAAGGGGAAGAAAGAAAAGGTGAAAAATGAAAAGCGATTCTTTTTTTTATATTTTTTTTCTGTTTTATTAAAAATTGTTTTGTTTTGTTTTTGTTTTTGTTTTTGTTTTTGGTTTGTTGGTGTCTTTCTCATCTCACATCACTCAGATAGAGAGTCAGTCAGATGATGAGTGCCGTCAGATGATGGACTACTTTCTCTCTCTTTCTCTCACAGCCTCTCTTGTAATTTGTTTGTTTTCCCACTCGTGTAGTCGTGTGTGTGTGTGTGTGAGATAGAGACTGTGTCACATTTTGAGAGTGAGAAAGAGCATAATTTTGTGTCCACCTTCTTATTTTTATTTATTTTCCCCTTTCTTTTTTCTTGCGTTGGAAAATTACATTCTATTCTTGAGATATAATTGTAGCCATAATGATGCACTACTGCACTAGCCAATTAAATTATTGAAGTTTGCCTCAATATTTGATTCTCCATTACGCAAGAAAATTTACAGAGTTTCACCAACAAGTTCAATAAATGAGCGATAACTAAGGCTATTTTCGTTTGTAGGTGCCAAACCCTCAATTGGACAATAACTCGGACAATATAGTCAATTGAGGTTGTTTTGAGCATTTTGGTAAACCACTTGCTCAATAAAGTCAAGTTCAAAGACAAATGAGGAAAAAATTATTACAAATTATTTTCAAGAAAGTATGTGTCTACAGTGTGTATACAATGACATGATGTACTGAATATAATAATAAGTTGTTCTATTTAGGTAGATTTCAGAAATTACAAGTGTGTGGGTCAATTAAAATAGCACATTCATTAAGTGAGGGCCTGAGGGTGTTAAAAGCCACATAATTGATTTCCGTATGTATAATCAATAGTGAAAGCGTGCAGACAATCAACAACCCAAACAAGTTAACAAATTTCTCAGTCATGGGCACTGTTTAGTGAATTGATGGAGAACATAAAGCATCTTGAGTAATACTCAAGTCAGGCCAAAATAAGACAAGGACTTTCAATGATTGATTTCTGAGATTATATACTCACAATGCAATTTATGTACAAGCCTTTCAGCTAACCTTACACTGTTTTCACAAGCTTCTCTATAGCCTACAGATGACTCAACTTGAGGGCGGTTTCCCCTCTTATGTGTAGCTTTCCATTCTCTTTTATTAATCTCTCGGTTGGCATGAATAATATACAGTATACACTAATACCACATATGATATAAGAAAAGACCTATTGAAAAACTTTGGAGTTAAATGTACCTAAATTTTCTGAAAGCCTAACTAACCCTTTCCTATGTACTTGTATCAAAATTTATAGGTAAAAAACTTCTCTTGTGCAGTAGATAAAGATAAAACAAAAATGCTCTGGGTGAGATCATCTGCGATCCAAAATTGCTGCCTTCAACGCCTCTACACAGCACTGACTGATGAAACCTGAAAGAAAACCACAACCAAGCAGAACGCTCTCCTTAATCGACATTGTTAGTATGTACTCACACCTTTCAATATGAACGGAGGGAGAATTGATGCGTAGGGAATATATCATTACACTACTGATATTTTTATCAGGCACACTAAGACCACCGCGCAGAAAACCGTCTAAATGCCTCACATATATCCTACACTGTGAAAAGGTGATGGATGTGAATGTGATGGATGCTAAAAATCAATTAAACCTTGAATGTGACACCAAAACAATACCATCTTAATCTCTTAATGTGTGTTAGAAACCAAAACACAATGAGCTCCACAGAAGCTTAACAAACGCTGTGTCTTGGATGGAATTACAGTCAATGTATAACATCAGGCTCCCTCAGTACCCCATCTCAGATGGGACACACTGTGATGTTGTTGTTGTTGTATAACAGCATATAACTCATGCGCAGAATACTTCAAATTTGACTCATACACACATAATAAGACAAATCCATCCATATGAGTTGGCATGATATGTGTAGCCAAGATATGTCTCAGAAATACTTGGCCAGACACTCGCATGTTTGAATTCCGCAGGCATATCAAATATAAACCAGCCACCATACAAGTAAACCCACAAAACATAATGCAATTTATGCTGAAGAGAGCTGTTAATGTTGCACCAAATTTACTATTTTACTACCAGGGGCCAATACGACTTGGATGGATGGAGAGGATAAGGCATTCAAAAACAAGACAAAACCAACCTTTCGAACTGGTGCAGTATAGTCAGACTCAAAGCTGATACTTTCTAAAGCAGATAACTTTACCTTTTTGTTCTCACAGTCAAGTACTGGTAGCTAGCTAGGCAGCATGAACTCCCCAGAAAACCAAAACTGCATTCTCTAGCAATATAGTATATTTTATTGTAGTATCAATGAGATACCCCCGTCATCTGCAAAATCGTACATAAAAAACGGACTAGGGTCATTACCAAAAAAAAAGATGGGACAAAAAGAATAAGAAACCAAATATCAGATCAAGGATCAGCATATGTACCATGTATTCTTCAGGGGATATACAAGCAGTCTAGCAATCAAAGAATTTTTCCACCATTCCCATAATGGTCACTGTACATGTTTTCTTGTGGTGACTGTATATATACTCCAAAAGCAGCAGCAGTAACTCCATAATATACACCTGCAAAGCAGATATAATTCATGAGACTCCCTTCCAAAAGAACTCAATCTGCGTGCAAGTTTGCATTTGCATTGGAAGAACAAAAAAAACAACAAAAGAGTCTACATACAGAAACGTCGGTTATTACACGCTTTATCTGCACTAGGACATAATCCCTTGTTTCACAACCTCATCTTTGCACTGGGGTGATCGCATAGCACCCAAACTCAGCTACTAAGAGCCTCCATTGCGAGGCGCACCAGATGCAAAAGCCCATCCACATCATGAAAGCTGAAATCCAGAACTGTCTTTATGCAAGATATACCCTTCTCATTTCCTGCCTGTGCAAGGATAGAATTCGCTACAGCAAAAGCACTTTGCGATCTTCTCAAGGCCTCCATAGCAAGATTGATATCTTGAGTCTACAGTAAGAAGAGGCAATGTAGGAGAAAAGGCAGGCAAAAAGAAGACTACATGACACAAAAATAAAGCCTCAATATTTTAATCATTCTATTCGATAACAACTGTCACATCAAAGCACACAAACAACTGCAGTTTTTACACCTGAATAAATATCCTTCCTACCACAGAGAAATAAGTTACGAATTTGATAGCCACTTAAAATGACCAACATTTTTTTTTAAAATAACATGGGTATCTAGGCTTCGCCTAACTAATCCCATGGGCCCTGAAGTTAGCAACCGTTTAAACCTCCAGTGGCCCTGAGGAGACTCGAACTTGGGCCTCTGGAATAAATCTCAGAAGTCTTACCAACTGAGCTACCCACTCAGGGTTAAAATGACCAACATTGACCATTTCCTTGAAGGTAAAAAAAAAACAATACAAAAACGCCTCCACCAGAACACAATTGTGCAGCATGCCCATAGAAATTCAAGGATGCAATGACTTACGAAGTTCAGCAGCCGCACAAAGTTAGGCCTGTTTCCAGCAGAAATGATATGATTGCGATGATCCATCACAATAAGTCCACCCCTGACAGTGTCCATAGCAGCTTGATTGTTCACATTGTCAACATCAGAAGCCGATGACGAAGGAGACTCTACTGTAGCTGAGAGGACATAGTTTAAAGTCAATAAGATAAACCTCACGAAATTCCACGAATACCTCACTGACAGAACTGCTATCTCAAATCAGAAAACAAAAGAAGTTACAAACAACAAGTATGCTCATATAAGACACAAAGAGGCCAAGTACCTCAGGGTTCTTATTTGCTTTTATAGCAGAGATTACCAACCCCAAACAATCAAACATATATTTTGTCTGAATACCTTGAGGAGCAGTCCTTATGGCTTTCTGCAACTCCAGCCGATCTCTGCTCGCAGCAACATCATTTGAATAAACTACTCTCATGTAAGCTACCTCCATGCATTTGTAGGCCAAAGCAGCAGAAGCCATATCACTACATCTTTCAAATTCAAGTGCACACTGTCTGCATGTGAGAACAAATAGGATCACATACAAGTCACTCTGAGTAAGTAAAATAAATTTAGGTCGTGATAATGAAACAGGCATTTGACAGGAAGAAAAATAGAAAATATTACCACAAGTTCAACCTGACACAAGCCACCTAAGTTTACACATTCATAACCACATACCAGTTGGGGAAGGGTCAGAGGCTAGGTTGCAGGGTAACAAGGGACAACGGAGACAATAATGATGGGCGAATGAAAAGAAAAGAAAATGCAAAAAAAAAACTACAATGCGTGGAGTTAATCTGCCAATAGCCAGAATGAAACATGATTCCCCGCACTGAAGAGCAGAAAGGAGCTACCCCAGTAAAAGACCTGCAAATGATGACTACTGGGTTCTCAACAACACTGACTCATCATAGCTACAAAAGCAACATAGCATATGTACAATAAAAATTAGGGAAACATTATAGCTAGCAAAGGACAAGTCCATTCAAAATAAGAGAAAAAAAGGGAATACTAAAACACCAATTATCTAGGAGGACTAAAGCATGTCAACCCTTCTGAGCAGCACAGAACTTTATTTTTTATAGAAAACATGCATATCCAAGCAAAAGCCTGACTAGTCCCATGGACCTTGAAGTTAACGACCGGGCAAAACCTCCAACGTCCCTGAAGAGACTTGAACTTGGGACCTCTGAAATAGATAACTAAATGAACCCTAAACAATAATAACCCAATAACAGACCGTCTTGGACAAAAAGAATTCAACAACAAAAACCAATATATAACTATGGCACTCTTCTTAAGGCTCAATTATCTATGTCCACAAAACGAAGGATCAAAGTACACAACACCACTGCCTGAACTTACTCGCATAATTTTGCAGCTGTATTATAAGCTTCAGGTGGAGTCATGTCCCCACATCTTCCATTTTCACTGTTGCCAGATTCCATTAAAGATGCCCCATAAAGAAACTTCAGCGCTGCCTGGAAAAAAGCCACCGTGCTCTCAAGTCCCGAGCCAGATATCTGAATTGCAAAGTTAACAATGATGAGACAATTTTGTAGACATGCTGAAACCTAGCAGAATGATATAAGAGTAACAACAAAAGTGACCTTCATGCAATTAGCAGAGTGTTTCAGGTTCTTTGCCTCCAGCAAGGCAGTATTAGCTGCACAATTGAAGCTGGCAGCCTTCGCTGAACTTGAAGCCTCACTATCTTTGGACATATTTTGAATGTGGTGGGCTTCTCTCATACAAACATTATCAACTCTTATAGCAGCAGACCCACTGCCTCCCTCAGACTCCTTGTGGGAATTGCTAGTAGGTTTCGTTTCACTATCAAACTGGAGAATATGTGCTTTTCCCCTTTCTAATTTAGTTTCATCAGTATGCACTGTATTCAAAAACCTATTCTCCTGTTTTTCTAAAACTAAATTTTGTCCAGAAGTTGATCCCTCCTCATGGCGCACAAAATTTGGTCTATAACGAACATCCTTATGTTCCTCAAATTGTGATTCAACTTCTACTCTATGGCTACTTGCGCGTTTTTCAGATGATATCTTCTTATCCAGAAACGATTTTCTGTTCTCCGATTCTTCATTGAGCAAGGCCACAGAGTTAGACGCCTGTGCACCTTCCACTCTACTAATCGACCGGCTTACTGAGACCATTCCTTCAGGTTCTGTATGTGGAATACGATTCTTATCCATACCCTTAACAGGGCCAGAGCTCAACGGCTTCATAGGAGATGACGAAATAGATCCTATTGGAGAACATTTCACTTCACAAGATTTTTTCTTAACTCTAATTGAAATCTTTGATGAACTTGAGGTGTCTCCATTATCAGACAGCCCAAAATCAAAAACCCTTTCAGAAGACCTCCTACCATCCACACACTTTTCTGATGCCCTGGCTGATTGAAGATGCTCTTGAGGAACACCATTCTTCCTACCTCTCTTTTGCAGATTATTATCACCATCAATGCCAGCACCATACTTAAATCCATCACGGTGAACTCCACCAGTTCCCCCATCCAAACCAGCTTCTCTAGCCTGACTGACTGATGTCTTTAACTTTTTCTCTTGATTTTGTTTAACGCCAATGTTCCTCACAGGGACACGACTAATCAGAGGACACTCGGCAGTGTTTTCTTCCGTAGGAATAATACTTTTCTGCTGGTCTTTCAATTTTCTCTTCTTCCCAGAAGATTCTTTTCTCCCATCATTCTTCGGTACATCTTTAACCTTCAAGAGTGTTCGCCTATTCATAGAGTCCTTTGAAATTCTCAAAGCACCACGTTCAGAGTTTTGAATAACACCGTTAGCTTCAACTCTTAACTGGCCAGCAAGATCTGAACGATCCAAAGATTCCTGACGATCTCTCTTTATTCTCTTGGGGATGCCAGATGCTTCAACATCAATTGCCTTCCTCTTTCCACCTTTTGATGGCTTGCCACCACCTACATATGTATGAATAACAGATAAAAGGCCCATTTATAAGAGTATAGTTAACTTAAATGCAAGTACTGTGTTAGAAGAAAATAATTGTCACCAATGAGGCCATGACTTGAAAGAGGATCATCAAAGGAACCATCCAGATTATTTCTACAAGGCCTTTCCTACAGTTAAAATTGACTATAGTTCATCCTGTTTATCACATTGATATATGAAATACTCAATCCCCCCCCCCCCCCCCCCCCCC